>JAMKCH010013793.1:0-114578 GCA_023653785.1 Ophioderma brevispina | reverse complement strand
GTGCCCCCATTTTAGGGAACTAGCATTTAGACAGTCAAAAATATTCCATATTTTAATGTTACTGTTGCATGTTGTAACTTAGGCCCTACCCCCTAGACGTACGGGCGCACGGGAATTATTGACGTCATGTTTTCCCGTGCCCACCTTGAGGGTAGGCCTACACAAAAAGTCACCAGGGGTTCTAGTGGAACCTAAAATAAGGATCGAGCGGTGGATTTTACCTTTTTCACGGACGAAAAGACAAATCATCGAAAACTATGATTGGGGTCAGCAGAAATTCCACACTCTCTCCCTCAAACACCAGAAAACATGCGTAATTTTCCATCTTCTTTGTGCTAGGACCCCACGCTAGTCTGACGTTGATCCCGGGTTTGAATCACCAAAATATTTTGAAAAACATGTACTTAGACAGGATAATAACAATAGAACTATATAATTATTCAAGTGAAAAACCACCAAGACAATTTCTATCTTTTTTCACAGTTTAGGCAGGAAAAAGAGAGAGAGGAAGGAGAGCTTTTCGAGAAAAATATCGCCCACCAGATTTTCTTTTTTACTTCCAGTGCATCCCAGTCTGACACGTCCTTCAGTTCCAGTAAATTCAAGTTTCGTAGGTCATTTCGCTTTTGGATTTTCAAAAGTAGACCCCCAAGGACCTTTCCAATATACAGACTAAACGTCTATAATGATTGATGATTTCATTAAATCCCGTCTGTTATGTGTCCAATAATAATTATAAAATGAATATAATAGATCTAATTTTTTTTTTTTCGCTTTGTGACTTAAAATTATCTCAAATATGTTTCTGGTTACAAAACAATATAGAAGACATGAATGCCCCAAAATTAAGATGAATCCACAGTGGAATTTTCATGGCTGATATTAATTCAGCATTGTCTAATCTAAAACTCAAACAAAGCACACACTGGCAGTTAGTTAAGTTAAGGCAATGGAAGTTTCATGGTAAGACTTAAATTGGTTGTGAAGTTGAATATAACGGTCTGGTGCAAGGACATTGCTTTAGCCCATGATGTCCTGGGCTAGTGTGTGGTGTGTATAAAATCTTGATAATAATGTCAAGGTGGACCAACAATTACCATATAGGGGTCTACATGATGCATGGTTAGCTCTGCTCCAGAGCCGACTTTACCGTCATACCCAAAACTGTCCTACGCCCCATGATAAAGGCCCCAGCAAGGGGCGAGTTCAACTTTTCAGCTTATTTCATTTTAATTTTCTTTCATTCTCAGCAATTTTTGAACCCTGTACCCAGTTTTACGCTAGTTTCATCTTTTCCACGGTAAAATTTCAGTAACCAGATTTGTAACAAGCAAATGGAAGTATTTATAATAAAGGGCGAAATTATTGTTTACAAGCACAATGAAAAAACAAAAAAAAAAAAAAGAAATTCACACTCTCTCCCTTCAAACACCAGCAACATGCGTAATTTCTACCATTCTTCTTGTCTATGGACCCCAGAGTGTTACTGACGTTGAATCCCCGGGTTTGAATCACCAAAATATTGAAATACATTTACTTATACCAGGATAATAACAATAGAACTATATATCATAATATTCAAGTGAAAACACAAGGACAATTTCTATATTTTTTCAATCTTAGGGCACGAAAAAGAGCGAGAGGGGGAGAGCTTTCGAGGGAAAAATGATCGCCCACAGATTTTCTGTTTACTTCCAGTGAATCAGTCTGACAGTCAGTCGGTTCCAGTAAAATTCCAGTTTCGTAGGTCATTTCCGCTTTGTGCTACCCGTACACGTGAATTCTTTGTGACGGTATCTTTTTGGTTTTACTTTGTAATTGACATTTTATTTCTCTCGAAAAGGTATTCAACTACATCTCTACTTTACATGCATGCCTGAACTTTTCTTTGGCTTCGTGCCGACTACTTCTCGCGGATTTAAAGAAACGAGATTATCTAATGATTTGGTTTCGTTGGCTGGAGCCCGTTGCTCCTTTCTTTAACCCCAATAGCATATGGATATATATTGAAAACAACCCGGGCAACAGTGAACGCCCTTTACCCTTCATTGTTCAATTTGTGGTAGGGGTGTGTACACGATCGTGGGTTGGTGTACTGAGTTGTATACACCGGGGCTTGCCAACTTTATGGCTGAAATTTTGCGATAAAGACGATCGTGAGGTAGCCCCTACCCACACATGCATCTAGCCCATTATTTAATCTTTGCTCTAGTGCAATTTCCAATCATGATTTTATGCTAGAACTGAGCTAGGCTCCGCTGCTCTCTCTCGATCGGGGTTGCGGTGAGAGCCATAGGAGCGGCCGGCCGGCGTGTGAGGCCCTGCGGAGGTCGCGTCTTACGAGAGTTGTACGGGCACGCTACGGTTATGGCAGTGTGCGGATCTCGCATCGCTCAGATGGCGACTTTTACAGGAGGGGCTGCACCTCACGATGCCATCTTGAGCGCTACACAACCTTATTATCAGGCAGCAACATCTACTAGCGTGTCAAGACGAGATTTTGAGCCCGATCGACCCATCGGATATGGAGCTTTTGGAGTTGTTTGGTGAGTCCCGTTTGTTTTGTACTCAACCATTCATTCATTCACACATGCACAGAACAATGGCTTTGTGAGACCAGAAGTGACCTATGCCCACAACACATCAGCAATCGTTACACTTCTCCTCCTTCCCTTCTCTTTGACTCTTTCTCCATAATATTTTACTTATTAAATCTCACACAAGTCAAACTATTTCTGGATACTATAATTTGTTTTGATCTACCAAAAATCGTGGATATAACTTCCCGTCTTCATGGTCTTTGTCTAGCATTGAGTGCGGTCATACCGGCGTCACGGTCGGCCGTCAGGTCAGTACGGATATGAAATCCTCTTTGTCTAATTCTGCACAGCTGATTGCGAGAATAGCTCAGTGCTGGCTCTTTAAATTTTCAGCACGCCACTAGTTCAGCTTTCACTTGGTGTAGATTGCTCTTATTGTCTGTCAGTCAATCCATCCTGTAATAAATACAGGGTCAAGGAACATTGTCAGGAAGTGGTACATTTACAGACTTCAGGCTTAGCACTAATTTATTTATTTACCATATCCTAAGTCAGAGACCAACCCTGAAATGGTTCTTTATGTAAAAATGGTTATTTTTGTCCAATGTCATCTTTTTTTCAGGGGTCATATGTATTCCTGACCCATAACTTATAAGTGTGTAAGGGAATATTTTGTTGCTCTGCACCCATAGGCATCAATGATCAAGAAATACTGGTTTTTACCATGTTTTAACATGTTTTTATTAAAAAAGTGAACCTTTTTGGTTTCCCCTTTTGTGGCATTTTTGGAAAGTGAGACCTGCAACCCCCACCTTGCTATAGTAGAATTACAAAATTATACAATGCAGCTACTACCAAACTCAAGACTTCAAGTACTAATGAACCACCTTTTGAATTGTGGGTGTTTAGAGTGAGTGCTAATCAATATTGCATTATTTTGGAAGATAGCAGTATGCCTACTACTGTCACTACTACTACAAATTACAATGTAGCTTTAGGTTGATGAACAGATTCATGCACTTATACATCCAAATTATTTTCAAACTTCTGGAACTTCAGTAAGGGTCCTTTTGAATGTCAATTTTTTCATGCCATTATGTCCCTTTAACAGCGAGTGCATCTACACGGTCACTAACAGCAAAGTTAGCTAACAGCAAAACTAAGTAATAGTGAACCAACCACGACACTGTAAACGTGACTGTACAACACATTCTCTGCCCCCCCCCCCCACAAAAAAATAAAAATAACAAAAATGCTACAGTGTTCATGTAGTTCAGTACCGGTATATGAATTCAAGAGCTCTGACTGGTAAAGACATTAGTAAAAAATTAAAATGCCAAAATTTTATTTGAATGCCATCATTAAGTATGTTTAACATTTTAATTAGCACAATGGCCTTGTCAGTTCACATTGATGACACATGAGACTAGTCAAATCATTGCAAAAATAAGGCAGTTTGCCAAGTTGTAGGATATAAATAAAGATCCATGGGCTAGGTTTCAAGATACAAACTTGTAGTTAAATATGTGCTGAAATTGTCTAACCCCAATTTCTGCTGGTCTAATGCCAATAACGTATCATTACAAAGTTTATATTATACTGATTTTAAATAATAAGTCCCCAGCGCAGAAGAAAAAATTAATTTGAATTATGAAATACTTATTTTGCTGTTTAAATAGAATGGTTGATTACTAAAATTACCAGCTGGGCTTCTATGCATGTTAGGAAATGCAATACTGTGCATATGGGCAAATAAAAGCAGGTCAGTTTTGGTGAGGCCAGTAAAACTTATTATGGCCTACTCATAATCACAAATTGGCTCATCCCTTCAGCAACCGCACTTTTACCCAAGTGGACTAATACTTGCATGAATTTACATGGGCTAACTTAACGTTCCTTTGGCTACTCCCATAGTCATGTATATAATGCAGGGCAAAGAATCAACAACCAGGCTGTACACACTATACTACATTCAACGGGAGTTGAAACCTACCATATTGTCTGGGAGGTGACTGTTAATGTTAATCTTTCGCAATGTTTCAACAGGTCTGTGAAAAAAATAGCACAAAACCAGCAGTAAAAGTATGACAGATTGTTTTATTTCCATTTTCAAAAAAGTGGTACAATAGACTCTATGGGGCAAAAGACAATCCTTTTAATTCATGGTTCTGATTGCAAGGCCCTTGACACTTGATTATTAGTTTCCCATCACATTTTTTCAGCCCATAATGTGGGAACTATTTGCAGGATTTCATTATTTCAATTTCAATGCACTTTTGTTTGTTCCATTCGCACCTTTCACACATGCACTCAAAAGCAAAGCCTTGCCTTGTACTTCACACACTCTAATAACAAAACAACACCTGACAATATGACCTAACACTAGCAATTTAGAGACAAAATCAGCATTTTAAAATTGGAAAAAATGACTGGTGGTGAAAATCAAAATTTCCCTCCAGAATGACAAATTTCTCCCTACTTCTTACTTAGGCCGTATTTCTTTATTTTTTAACAGGGGTGTGAAATTTCCTCTTTTAAGAGAGATTTCCACCTTTTTAAAATGAATTGTTACTGTTAGTGCCAACTCTTTGATTTTCAGCTTGTTTCTGGCACTTTTACTCCTTTTCTCTTTTTTCCCCCGTTTCTTTTTTTTTGTCCATGGCCTGTCACACCCCTGTTATAAAGACCTAAATTTCCCTTCAAATGTCAAAATTTCCCAGGAACATGGTTCCCAAGTTTCCGCTTTATCCAGACCTGGTTACAGAACTTACTGGTCAAGTGGACATGGGAAAGAGTACAAACAAACAAATAAACAACAAAAACATCAAAGATCATACTACACTCCGATTGTCAAATCATGGTGCGTTGAATTGTGATGCTACAAGCTGGCTACAGGATCTATTCAAATGAGAGGGAATTTCCCAATTAACCCCGTTTCCTATTTTCTATCTATGTTGTAGCTTCGTGAACAATACAAATTTCCTTGGTTTAATTCCTTCAGGATACAGTCGAGTGACCCAGATATATTTTTTAAACTCGTAACTAGTAGCCTATATTCTTGGTATTCATAGCTCATAGTTACGCAGGGGCTGGTTTCGCAGCTGACTTGTGTGTGCGTGTGCAGGTCATTTGACATCAGAACAAATTTAACAACACACAGGGATTCCATACTGGTACATGCGGTACTTGACAGCATAATACCCGGAGTATAGTATTTCAAGGAAATCTTATTACTTAAACATATTCTTTAATTCTTAGGTTCTTCACTGAAACAAATCTTTGCTTATTAAATATTTCCCATTGGAATTATGTTGCTTTCCTTCTTAATCCCCTGGCTTTTTAAGAAAGGGGGATATACTTTTTAAAATTGACGTATACATATTATTGTGTACATATTATTATGATGTATGATTGATCTAGATACATGTCTATTTCTAAGTTACCACTGCCTGAAGGCAGGGCAGGTTTCAGGGACATACGCGGGGGGAGGGGGGGGGGCAATTTTTTTCTTTCCTCCCTAGGTTTCCCCCCCCCCCTCAGGCTGAAAGAAAAATAAGGGATTTTGGGCAAAATTCAGCAATTTGGGGCCAAAAATAACCAAATTCTGGGAAAAATCAACGATTTGGGGCCAAAATTGGTTAAAAATCTCTAAATATTTGATACTTTTCACCCAAAATTGAAAAATTTCACTTTTGCCCCACAAAAAATTTAACTTTTGCCCCCCCCCCCCAGAATTTAACTTTGCCCCCCCCAGAAAAAGAGATCTGGCACCACACTGCCTTCGAAATATGTAAGTGATCCCAAATCAGTGTCAGTGTCATTCATCTTGTTAGACAATGTATATTACATTTACCCAGATTTGTTATTTTTTGTGCTGTATGTATGAGTATATGCATAATGGATATTTCAAAGCCCAGGAAAATTATTTCTTAGCCCAATAGGGTACATATTTAGTAAACAAATCTTCAAAACTACCCAAATTCTTAAAATGGACCATATCGGTTTGTGCAATAATTTGAAAAAAAAATTGTTTTTCAAATATAAACAGTGTTTATCGAGTGAAAAAACAGTTATTTTCTGTGGTAAACTATGTTTATTGATTGAAAAAAATTTTTGATTGAAAAATAATGTTTATTGAACGAAAAGCATCAATTTTTCACAAATGTTTATCACCTGAAAAACAATGTTTAACAAGCAAAAAACATTGTTTTTTGAGTGAAAGATGTTTATTGAGCCAATGTTTTTATTGCGTTACAGGGTGTTTTTCGAGTGAAAGACAATGTTAATTGATTAAACACTGTTTATTGCAAAAAACAATGTTTTCCACTCGATAAACACTGTTTATCATCAAAAAAAGTTTTTGAATTTTTGCATATTGGGCTTACCATACATGTGCCTGTTAAGCCTTCTTATTGGATACATGTATCTGATTGGCTAAATTAGATCATGTAACCCTTAAGTGCAGCCAATACAATGGACCAGTAAAATGCCCATTGGGTTGTACACCAACCATCCATTTTTAAGGGGGGACATGGCGTCAGCTTGTTTTTGAGAGATCAAATTGTAGTTTTCTAAATTTCTGAATTCTCACAACTTTCAGGAGTATTTTTGTATTTGGTGAAAATCGGACATTTCGTTAAAATTTCATGGTTGATAGAAGTGTACAGCATACACTAGAAATTATGTTTCGTATTGTTTTTCAAGCAGCTACATTTACTTTGTTTTTCATTGTTTTTCAAGCAGTAATATTTAAGAGAATTACAAAAATAATTTAATTTTGGGGTAAAAGTGACCATTTACAGATTTGTTTTTAATTCAAAAAATAGTATTATTAATAGAATTAATAAATTTAGAATTAAAAAACAAAATTGCAATAATTTAGTAATTAACAATTAAACGTTTTTGGACCTTTAATGGCCTATATCTCCTTTCCATTTTTCGAAGGTTGCAAACTTGCCCCCCCCCCCATTTATCTCAAAAACGGTTTGACCTATCGACTTCAAATTTGGCACAAACTAGTTTAGTGTACATACTGTGATCCTTTGAGAGGATTTTGTATAAAACCCTTTAGTTTTTGAGTTCCAATTGATTTTTGTATTCCATACCAGCGCAAAAAGGCGAGAGAAGTTTGAACAGTTCCATGGCAAACACGGCAATCAAATTGTGGTAAAACTCTCTCCATAGATCACACACAGATCCTGGCCATAGTAATTGTTTTAAGAAACAAACTATGTTCAAATAACTTCATATTTTTGAGATAAAGGGGGGGGGCAAAATTGTCATTTTCCTTGGTGCCATGACCTTTGACCACTGCTTATTAGCAATAGCCAGATGTCGATATTGATCCAGCACAAATATATTTGAAAAAGGCTCAACATTTGTAGGCCATATCACTTGCTGTATTCAAAGAACTATGTGGCTTGTTTTGCAATCATCATAATATTGTATGAAATATGACACCATGTCCCCCCTTAATATGCCTTTCAAGTCAGACATATCTATCTACTGATTATAATAGGAAAATCCATGCAGCCTCACTACGTAATTTTAAAAATCTGATTATCACAGTATGTTTTAGCATCTAGTGTAACGGTTTTTAATGCCATGTAGGCCATTGAATCAAGACCCTAGAAGTAGTCAGTTAGTAAAATTGCACAAAATTTAAAGTTTTGTGAACATGATTCTCTTTATGGTGGAAGTGGTTTCTGTGGTTTGATCTAGATAACCCTTGCATGTGTACAGCTCCATCAGACCTTTTGAGATAGTCCATGTTTCAATAGCCCGCTATGAAATATTTCAACTAATTTTGAGCCCACATACATGCCACCCAGTGCAGTACACAGTATACACTGTGGCCACATTGAACCACAAAAAAAATGATTGAGTTGTTCATACTGTTGTGCGAGAATCCCCAGCTGTGTGCGCACAGGTAAGTGCATGGAGAAATGATTTTGGACAGGTTGATGGAGCTATAGCTGTGGCCTTAGGGGGTTCGGATATTCCTGGCTATTGTTTGTACCAGCTGATCTGTGGGGGTAAGGGATTCCAGGCATGCAAAGCAATGTGTAGACACCAATTTCAGCTTTTTATTTTGATTTGTTGCAAATATTAGCGCTGGGGTATTAGTAAATATTTAATGACATCGTTTGAAGAATGTACAAAAATGTTTTGCCCAAAAATGGAGCTAGCATGTGTCAACGTACTGATGATAAAAAATATTAACCAACATCAATACATTGTAAAGTTAATACAGAAATGGTTTGTTTTAGAAGTTAAAGGCCTGACTCAGAGATTTTTTTTAATATTTTTAATTTTTTTCAACCAAATAGTGTGGTTTTGCACATACTGCTGTCCATAACTAAGCTCTCAAATCAAAGTCCTTCATATAGAAATCACAACTTTGTTATAAATTCCGGATCAAGAATGTCTTCTTGTACACGGTATCTATGGCACTGTATATTGTTGCATCTATGTTACTTCATGAAAACAATCTGATCACTTCTAACATGAAATAGCAATTTTAGGTGACCTTAGTTTAATGACTATTTAATTATTTTCTTTACTACACCACACAAACACACACAAAACAAAAAACTGGAAAACCCAGAGTCGGCTTTAAAGGCATAGATCATGACTGTTCTTCCAGGTCCACGCCATAACTTAGATGTGGGAAAAGCTTGAAATATTTGATCACCCTAACCTAGATATAAAGCCAGTATCACTTTTCCCTGTTAAAAACGTTATTTAAAAAAAATAAAGCTATATTCATAAAGGTAACAGAAATGTAGATAATAATCAATGTTATTATCAAACTTCATGATGTGAAATTGGAAAATAAGACCGCCGTAGGATAATCTGAACAAATTGCCAATTAGGGCAAGCCATGGAAGAACAGTCACATCACAGATACTGTTACTGCTTCTCGATTTGCAGCTCGAGTTGTTAAAATATCACTATCAGTAAGTGAACAATTAACTCTAAATTCTGTCACTCTTATCAAAGTGTAACCATAGAAAAAAAAAGAATTGTATCACATGAACTCATCAATGTGCAATTTCAAAATCTTGGGCTTAAAATGGAATTGGTATACAACAGGCTCGGATATGATTGAAGTAACTGGTACAAACTGGAGACCCCCAATTGTACTTGGTTTGTTGTTAAATACAAAACGCCATACTGACCGGGATACTGACCCAAGTATAGTAACTATATTATAGTACTTATAGTACCATGCTTGATTATAATCCCACCACCAGTTTTGAAACAATCTGAAGAATACTAGCAAATCCTATTATTATAATCCCACCATAAGTTTTTTGCTGGAAGGCAATAGACTACATTTTGTTAAAACCATTACTGTTTTGGTAGTATCTTCTACTTCTAGTGATTTTCTTTACAAAATTAAGTTCATGCTTCATTTCAGGTCTTTGTTGATCACTGAAATAAGTTAAGATCTGAAATGCTGAAATGTTGATGTTCACGTGTTTCATCTTAGGGTAGAGTTCCCATAATAATCTTACTCCCTAAATTCAAGCTAATTTCAGGTTAAAAACAAATGGGACTATACTAGGGTCAGTACAGTAAATTCTTCTGAACAATGTCCTCAGTTTTTCTTATGTCCTCGGAAGTATAACAATGGGTTTATTGATTCCATGTTTGGCTCTTATGGAACTGTGCAGTTCCTTTGATTTCCTCGTAGGTATATGTGTGTATATGTGCATGTGTTTATGGTGTATGTTGTAAGCATGTAAATTCCCTTGTAATTATCATTACGAAAACCTACGAGTAACTGTAAAACAAATTTGAGCTAAAATTGATTAAATTTTGAAAACTTTATTTTATTCCTTTGTGATCAGTAGTAATGTGTATCATGTTCCTTTGTAGTACAGTAGCCTGACCTTCACCCAGGATTGTATAAATCTTTAACATATGGGCACACAGTTGTATCCAGAGGGATCCCACTTGCTGTATACTTTTCAAGGTCTCAAGGCTGGAGATTAGTGGGTAATTAGAGTACTGGTATTACATACATGTACAATACTGGGAACTTCTAACAGCTAGGTCAGTTGATTTGATAGGATTACAGAAACTGTACTTTACCTGTTGGATGTTTTAATTGTGGGACACAAAATATGAAATCAACACAGATCCGGCAAGAGTTTTCATTGTGTAACACCCCCCCTTCGATCTTCTAACAAATTCTTTTTTTTTTTTTTTTCTTATATTTGTGGTCAGGTTAGGGTGATTTGTAAGGGGTGGGCTGGAAATAAAAAATGTTTGTTGAAAATTTAATGAGTACATAATGGCCCTCTTCCTCCTAGTATAACCCACATCCTGAAATCTTGTGCGTGGGCCTCTCCCGGGGGGGCACTTGTATTCAAGGTGGATACTGATGCGTGAAAAAGAAATCGCGTAAAAAGGGTCTCTTTTTCCAAAGAAAACGATGTACGTGCGTACATTGAATTAGGGTGTCAAAACATATGGAAAAAAGGGTATTTTTTTTTCGTAACCTTAAAAATTGTGGATGTACACTAGATCAAAATTATTAAAAAAGTTGTAATTTGTAGTAAAGCAACATGAGAAAAACCAGATAATAAAGGTATCTTATTAACACGTGCATTGCCACCACTTGTTACGGAAGCAAAAACTGACAAAAGACTTGTTTATATGGTAGCAAAAACATAAAAAGCTTGTTTATGGTATTGTTTTTTTTAGTCGAAATACTTGTTGGGGCATTTCGGAAGTCCATGTTTACCATCATATCAACCTTGAACCATTTTTCGGATCTTAACTCCCTAAAAATGTTTTGATTTGAATATAATGGTGACATTTGACATCCTGTGGGTTTCAAGTGTTGCTCCATAAGCTTGATTTTGAGGACAGCTTGATCAAAATTACAATTCTGGTCTGCCCGCCTATGTCATACATAATACATGTATATTACACATACTATAAGCATTCAATAGAACATTTTAAAATATTTACTAATCTGAACAGAGTTTGAAATTGCAGTGTGATGTGATGTTTCAATTCTGTACCAGTTGGAGTCTGCCTGGGAGAAGTTGTATTCAACTGGGAGGAGTTGTATTCAAGAGGTGCTTTGGATGAGCACTTTAAGTTCACTCAAAAAATTAAGGGGGAGAACAAAACTTGCAGAATCTTCTGTCATTTTAACAGAATGGGGGCCAAAGGTTATGTAGGGTTATTATAGGTCAATGTATACCAGATGAGTCTTAGGTGAGGTCAGTGTTTCCTCTGACCGAGTGTGAAGTGCCATTATTTCCCTGCTGTAAATAGGTCACTGCCCGGAATTATTGATGAATCAATAGAAATCTGCTTTTGGAATTAAATCATGCTGTCAACTTGTGGTTCTAGGATGCAAAGTATCTTATCTTCAATCTTTTACATGTACTCAAATGACTATTATGTTGAAGTTCATTCATTGAACACACAAACATGTAGGCCTGATCAATAAATGTTTCATGATTTTCTTGTACCGGGTACTCACATATTTCAGCTCATATTACACAGTAATTTGGGAAATGGTGTACTTTGCTTGTATTTGTTCAATTCTGCACATGCAAGGATAGTGTTTATCATTAAAAAGTTTACATGAACAAATCTGAAGTTGTAAAATATGGATATGGGTATGGATATTTTGTAATAATATTTGTGTGGGCTACATCTTGGAGTTTATACACCTGCCTACACTTTACAGGTATATTGTGAAAGGAACCAGGTGATTCAGCAAGCTCAACCTTTGTGTGACTGACTCATTGTTGTGGTTGGGTCTCGCTAGTGGTCAAAGGTCACAGGGTTTGTTACTGGCTTTGTATTTGTTTGAATTCAGTGGTTTTTTGCACTGTTGGGTAGTCTGAGCTGTTCACTAATCAGTCTGGTAAATTGGTGTTTTTTCTGTAAAGAAAGGTAACTGTAATTTAAAGGCAAAAAGTTTGTTTGCCTTAACCCAACCAAATTAGCACAAACAAATCTGCCGACTGACCCATGATTTTCATTCACAATTAAAAAATATTTTTTTTACCAACAGAAAAAAAAAACCAACACAACAACTATAGTGAGTAAAATAAAAGATCTTTGCTATTTCATATTGAAAAAAATAGCATGTTGTATTGATTTTAGAATAACATTGTGAAGTTAACTTAAAACATATTTTGACAGACCGACCCTAGGTTTTTTTTCTTCTTTATGCAAACATTTTTAGGCCTAGGTCAGGGGTGCCCATTTTTCAAAAATATCAGAAATTGGTTCCCCCTCCTTGCCACATTTTATCCGAGTTTCTTCCAAAAATTTAAAGTGACAGGAGGAGATTTTTTTAGGATATGAATTTTTTCTCAAATTTTTTCCTGGATCGTGTTGTAGACCACCTACAGAGACGTTTGGAAGGTTTTATTGGACAAACACGTGCAAAGGAAACGCAAATCTTGTTTTGACTTGCCTGTTATCGTAATCGTTCCCCATACAAAACCATGCTTTACTTTCTGTCATGCACACAATCAGACTACTAAAAAATCATAGACGGGCTTATTCACTCCAGGTTGATCTAATACATTGTAAGCATTCCACATATGTAAAAAAACATAGGTTTCGAGAAATTTGGGGTGCGCTTTTTTTCTGGAAATTCTCCTGTTCCAAACCTAATCATCACAATTCTTCCCAAACCATATAGATAAAAACTATTCCCCCACCTCACCCTGGGAATGAGCATTAATTTAAGAACACTACCTCCCTGCCTAGGGAGTCGATACACAAAAATACTTAATTTGAGAAAATGTATTTCAAATATGCATGGGTGTGAATTGTTCAAGAATAAAAGTAAATTGAAGAATAAGACGCAAGTATTCACTATAACTATAGAATTTCGATGTCATTGCAATACAAGGGCTCTACTGTATGAAGGGGCACCAAATCGGGTCTTTGGGACAGTTAACATATTGTAAATATATGGGGTCATTGGTGACGATGCTGAAAATGAAGTCTTTACAGCCTTAAAAATAGGTCCTCCTCCTCCTCCAAAATTGGGGTGTGACCTCCCTGGTTGGCCCCCAAAATGAAAATGAAGTAAATGTGGGACATGGGGCGGGAGGGATGGATGACATGGGGTGCATTGACCTCTAAATCAAAGTGATGTATAAACAAATTTTATTAGAATACAATAAAACCCATTAAAAATATTAAAAAAAAAAAAAAATATGAAAGTACAATTAGTGTTTTGCAAAT
The DNA here is from genome assembly GCA_023653785.1 of Ophioderma brevispina. Classification (NCBI taxonomy): domain Eukaryota; kingdom Metazoa; phylum Echinodermata; class Ophiuroidea; order Amphilepidida; family Ophiodermatidae; genus Ophioderma; species Ophioderma brevispina. The sequence goes on along the minus strand of JAMKCH010013793.1, from coordinate 100,800 downwards.
TTACAATTTAATCAAAAATAGAATTTTTGCATATTTTGTGGAGCGTATAGTGGTCAAACTCAAACTATTCTACAAACGATAAAATTGAAATTTTGCCCAATATTAATAGGGGTAAAATATGAGTCCTTTGGCTTACTGTGTGAAGGGGGCTTGCACAAAATTGTTTAAATATTAATACTATTTTATATAACCTAGCTTTTGACACTTTGCCAGCTATCTCACATTTGCACATATAATTTACAGCATGCCAGTAATGCCTATAAAATCCCAGCTTCTATTGGATTTCCGTAAAAATTGTTTAGTGTTTCTAGTACAACCTGTTCAAACTATATCAGTAATATAAATCCCTTTTTCCTTCACACAAATGAATTATAGAGCAGTATAAGAGGCACCCGGCTTCGTTGTCAGTATAATACAACACGCATGTAATTATCCACACAATAACAACAAATCAAATCTTGCATTGTCCCGGCAAGCATGCATTATTATCAGTTGGGAACCAGACACTGAGTTACAATATGTTCATCCACCAAGGACCCAGTTCATTGGTTTGTACTAAGTTTGTACATACATTGACCTAACTGACCTTGTGTAGATATGGGTTATGCATATTCATACCCAAAAACCATGGGGTGAATTTTCTAAATACATTAGTGAATCAAAGCTACTGAACTGTGCCAAGGGAATTGAGCTTTACATAGCTCATAGTCCTAATCAACATTACAACTCAGGAAGCTGTAGTGTTATCCCTAGTAACATATGGTCATGTTCCCGTATATACCCAATTGATCCATGGAAAGTAGTACCAGTTGCCTGTGACGTGATTGCCTTGCCTTTTTGTAGCCACAGACCTCTTCAGATAATCTTCTGAAAATCTCAAGACCACACTTGAGCTGCTAGCTCTTGAATACAATTTGAATATGTGTGTCCTGGGTGTGTGTGTTGCCAAGGTGAATGGCTAGTTATGACTACTTGCTTGCAATATGATGTGTGTGTGATCAAAATTTGTTGCAAAATCTGTTGTTTGTTGTCATCTTTTATTAGGGTTTGCTTGGAAGATGTTTTTGATCGTCAACAATGCACGCAAATGGTGCCTATACTGTACTGTAACTAAACACATGTCATACTTTGGAAAAAGTGTTCAAGAAGTTTTTAAGGGGGTTAGGCACTTGTCATTTTCAATCCCGGCCCTGGGGGTCCGGGACATAGCGGGGTATATGCCAGGGACATAGCCTGGCATGTACAATAAAGGTATTGCCCCGCAAGCCTGGATGTTAGCCGGGACTTGGGCCTGGAATGTACGTTAGCTTGTCCCCATCCCCCCGCCCTGCCGGGACAATCATTGATTATAGCTGGGACTTAAGCTGGGGGGTACAAAAAATTCCACGGCTGTCAGCCGGACATAAACGGGGACTTTAACGCATGTGTCACAAACCATATAAAACCGGCTATCCAGTGAGCATATCGCCGTCAATTTGTAGTATAATCACCATTTTAATAAAGCTACATAAGTTTGCAGGTCCGATCTCTATTCCATAGAATCGCATGTCGTCAAATGTGACGACAAGCTATACAAGTAGCACACCCTAAACAAGTTATCCTAACAGATATAAAGAGCAACTAATATCCGCGGATACGAATTACTTTTCCAATCAAACGTAAAAATCGCAAAAAAACAATTTAAAAAAAAATCCTAATCAACTGAATCACAAGAACTTACCAACGATGGTTGCCCTATATTGATCGCCACTGACGGAGTACGGCATGGGCATATATTCAAGTTTAAATATGCAAAGAGGCATCACAGAGTGGCCGCAAACGACATCACCATGATGATCTTTTAAAGTTTTGGCTGAGTTCCGTTGGCAGATATAAGCATGGTTTAGATATTACTCTGCTATAACATTTAGTGGCCAGATATCGCCGTGGATAATGTGCTTTTTTTAACAAACCAACTAATTGGTTTGTTCTCAAACATAATTTCCGATGTGTGGTGAATTTTCGGCTCGGTTCTGACAATTCCGGCGATCCAAAATTTAGTATGATTTTATATAGCTAACCTGTTTGTCGGCAATAGGCCGGGACCGACCGGGATGTACAGATTTTAAAGCCATTCCCCCGCCCCCACTTGCCCGAGAATAGACCGGGGATTGTCCAGCAAAACACCAAAGCCGGCTATTAAAGGGGGCCGACATAGCGGGGATGTACAAAAAATTAGGCCGTCAGCTACCCGGGATTTTGTGTTATTAGCTGCGGGGACCAAGGCGGGGTGTCACGACAGCAAATTGTACATTCCCGGCTAAGTCCCCGCTAGTTCCCGGGACCCCCAGGGCCGGGATTTGGAAATTAACAAGTGCATTAGCTACAGTTGGTGTCTTCCCTCGCTTCGCACCACTGTGGTTCCTGGTTCGACCCTTGGTGGGGCCTGCCATTTCATGTACGTTTGATTTCCAGTCCATACTCGGTCTCGCAGGTTTTCTCCAGGTACTCCGGTTTCCTCCTGCTTCTAAAACTGGTCTTTTTTCCCTAACATGTATATGATAATAAAATAAATGTGAATTGAAATAAAGTATCTTTGTGATACTAAAATGACACGATAGTGTTATGTGTTGTTAAATACTACATGTACCTCCTCCTCAAGAAGTTTAAGAACCACAAGACATTTCATGATCGTGCAAAAAATTCCTAAGAGAATGTGTGTAAATTTTCTGTAAAAGTTTTTATGTTAACAATAGGATTTTTGTGGAATCACATGACCTTATTGAAGTGAAATTTCTCAAAACCAGTGCATTGTGGGATGGACTCAATGCACCTCTGGCCAATTATTTGTAAAAGTTCATTCAACCCCTTTCCCCACTAAAATTTGTCAATGAAAATTAGCCTCAAAACTTCCAAATGAAGCCAATTTAAGAAATTTCCTTATTTGTAATCAATTTGGTATTTATTTTTTTAAAGGAGTCCAAAAATCTGAGACACTAGTTGATTAAAATGAGATGCAATTTCTTTCAATTAACAATTTTCTGATAATCTTAAGACAAAATTATCCAAACCAAACTTAAGTAACCTCTTTGTGGGACATGTGGGTAAGCCATACACATCTGTAGAGGAAAAAGAAAGAGAAACTGGTTAACATACAAATGATTCACTTCCATAGTGTTCACATGAGGGCAATTCACTCTCACCCCACGATTTTTGGGACATTGACATTTCTGAATGCACACTTAGGGTTACTTTGTAGGACATTCATGTTGGCATTTCAATACAAATCCTTAACAGAATTACACTGAAGTAAATGGTCAATAGAATGGAGATTGACATACAATGGGAAGATGTTGAACCATCAAGGACTTTAAAAATAGTCACTCTGCCCTATTCACCTGTCCATCTGACTGCCTGATTTAGAAGAACACAGATGGTGGTTATTACCCCCTATTCATAAGATTATAAAGATGTAATTAACCAATCAATGAATGGGTGAGAAAAGCTCTAGGGTCTTTATAGATATATACATGTAGAAGGCCTACTCTTATTGGTTACTTGATGGTTATATCATGTTATATCATAAGTAGCCAATCAGAGATACTGTAAAGTGGTAGTCCTCAAAGGTTTAATAGTAACGCAATCCCATAATCCATTTCATGATGTACTTTGACACTGTATGTACCCCATAGAAAGATTGTGGAAACTGAAAGAACAGTAACTTGAATCAGATTAATTGAAATATTCTCAAAACAATGGCTTAAAGGTGTATGTTCCGATTGTCTTTGGGACCCCTCCGATTTACCTGGAAGTAGTATCGATTTTATATCAGATGAAAGGCTGTATTTTTCTCATTATCATCCTGAAAGTAGAGCCCTCAAATCCATTTCATTTTCAAGATATATGTAAACAAATGGTTAACCATCAATGTTAGCACAGTATTGAATAGGGCTTTGCAATATGCATCATTGCTTCTACCGTCAAAACTGCAAGCTTGTTTCCCACGGTACTTGATAGGGGGTACATGCAAATGCTAGGCTCTCGTATCAAGTAGAGAACACAATAGACATAAATCAGAATAAAGTGCGAGGATGCCGAGGATTGCATGCTGGAGAATGACTACCATGTTGGGTCATGTGACCTTGCTATTTCCTTTTTAAAATCAGTGGATTGTTGATTCCTGAGGGAGGACTTGGCTTCACTTCTGGCTCATTGTTCAGAAGCAGCTCTGAAAAAGAAAAATATTTTTGAGGCATGAAATGTTCACAAGTTGTATTTAGATATTGCCTTAACTTTTTATAATGCAGGTTTTAAATTATAAATTTGATCTTAACTTTTTATTCTAGAGTAACTATGGTAACCTGTAGGCTGTACATCTATCTATCAAACCAGTAAAGCTAAGGAGATAATACAGTCCACCTCCTCTTTAACCAGAAATAAAATGCATGGTGAAGTATTTCTTAGAAGTCGTGGACAATTTGTTTTGCACTACCTGAATGGCCATCTAGATGATAACATTTCCATGGAAGAAACAAACAGAAAAAGATGCCTTCCTTTTTCTCTGTATTTAAGAAGAAACCAGACCTGTAACTTTGATCCTTGAGCCATCGATTAAACGATGACAGCCTTGGGTGAATGACTGTGTGTGTTGTGTGCGTGGCTCCTTTCGTATTTTCTGGGAATCCCTCCGTACAAACTTGACGACAGTATCTGAATTCTCTTGAAGTAATTCTGTTTAATCTAGTGACTTTTTCATCGGCTTACGATTAGTGCAACTTTCGCATTAAAGAGGGAACATTTTTTGTGTATAGTTTTGGAGAATTAATAAGTGGTGAGTCCAGAAATATTTGAGAAAATTATTTAAAATTACACACAATAAATGGGAAATAAAGTAAAATTTTTCCAAGTACCTTTACATATACACGGTGTATGCATATCCATATTAATCCAAATTTGTGTTGAAATATTAATGACCAAAGAAAAAGGATGTACAAGGTTGAACTATTCACAAGGCCAATGACTAAATAAATGAGCCAAAACCTGAAGCCAATCAAGCAAAGTATTTTTGACACAAAGAAAAAAATCAACCATCAGTGTCATTATAACATGCACACATATGCTAATTACGTTACCATTCTTCGTCATCTGGGCAATTTGATAGATTGTATTACAATGGATCGGAATGCATAATTTGGGCAGGCCTTACATCGGAAAACCTTGTTCCAAAGCCATAAGACGATTGTGCCCTTGTGGTTGATTCCCATTCATACACTCTCACTCTCTCTCTCTCTCTCAGATAAGTCTCTCTCTCTAATGAACGTCATTGCCGCAGCCGCGGCTAAGACAGACAGCCGGCTCGCTTGGCCCCTGGCTAGTAGTAGGGTCGTCTCTGTCTACTAAAGACGCTCCTTGCTTGCACGGTGCAGGGAGAGCCCAGAATGGATTACCATATTAATATTTTCTGTCGTTTTGCGTCAAGCAAATCTCACTGGATACGAGTTTGGATACAAAAGCAGTACAGTCTCATGCATGTGTTTTATGTGTGTGCGCATTGTACTGGTTGATGAACTTGAACAATGACATCTTGATCGCAAAATATTTGATTGAAACAAAAAAAGCTTACTCTTCACAGATTATGCTTTTTATTAATCTGAGATTTGACCAGCAGTAGAAAATAGATCTTGGGATTAATTGTGAAGATAAATTATGATTCACACAAGTGTTTTCAAAATAATTATTCTAGGGCCATCATACTATTCAGAATGCTATTATCAAAGGAAAGTTTTATGCAGTAATATACAAAATCCCCCCCCCAAAAAAAAATGCCTGCACTTTAGTTTCATACAGCATTTCTGATTGGCTAATTTCTTCATATAGCCATATCAATAACCAGTGAAGATGCAGCTTCCAAATATTTAACCCTTTCCACCCTGCACAATTCTGTAATTTTTTTCAAGCTGATTCTAAATATGCCCATGAAAATAATTTTAGAAATTTTTCTAAAAACAAATGACAAAAAATACTATTCTTTGAGCTACTGTAGTTGCCTGCAGGGTGCAAAGAGTCAACCCTCTTTATTCCTACCACCAATCTTACCATGTTCATGATTGGCTAAAAAAATCCTTCAAGTTGCAGTGTGACCAATCAGCAGTTAGTTCTCAAGGGGTTAATCTTGGCATAATTATATTATACCCTTTGCACCTACTCTGTATCATGGGCTTTATTCCGTTAACAGAATAAAGCATGTGTTAAAGGGTAGGTACAAAGAGTAATAATATAATAAATCTTGACATTAACTAGTATTTGAGTAGCTCACTGAGGATTACTTTCTTTTAAAAGATTTTTTTGCAATGTGACATTGTACAATCCCAGCCATCCTTCTCACAAAAAGTTCCATTTCCAGCAAACTGTTGATAGCACAATAATTTGCATAGCAGATAACATGTTAATGCATTTGAGTGGCTGCTCTTAAGGGTGTGCAGATTTTATTGATCCGACCTGCATTAGATTAGATTTGAAGGGATTAATTAGAGGAATATTGCTTTACATTCAGAATTCAAGTCACAACATGCTCAAACATGCATGAGATTAAAAAGCATTATATCAATAGAAAATACAAAAGTTGAGCATATTTCACAGTCCCTGCTCACATTGAAAGATTCTTGATTAAGTAAAAATTTGGGTCTGTGCTTGGCCTGTACCTCATTTTCCCTACATAATTAAAACCCTTTGTTGAAGTGTAATCCTACAGACCTTTGCAAGGTGACTTGCCATTCTTAAAATGGCCCAAGATTCATAGAATTAGACTAATTGGGAGGAGATTAGAGAGGGGACAAACTGTGAAGCAGAAAGGGAGTACATGTATATAGTGACAATGGTGTGGGGCATATTTTGCCCATATATTTATTTCATATTGTAATTTTAGTGAAATCTTCTGGGCTAAATAGGTTGAAGTTGAAAGCATTGACTGATCTTCTCCACAAAATGTTAACCAACAAATGTAAATTTTCAACTTATAACAACATTGTTTTAAAAAACACGCAAAAAATAAAAAAAATGGGCAAATTGGGGTTACAAAAATATGGGGTTTGATTTCAGTAGCACAAAAATGGCAGGTACTTTTTAAAAACACTGGCGATATCGGGGAACACTTGTTAAAAATACTCTCAATATTAAAATAATACTATTTATAATAATGATGTTTTGGTAGCAGAGTTTGGCAGCTTTAATTGTCTGTGAGCAAATGTTTAGTACACAAATAATTTATCTGGGCTAATGCTAGAAACAAGAAAACAGATAGTGAAGTGTCCACCTTATATTGCATTTCAACCTGTTGGGTCACATCAACTGTTAATGTCACACAGTTAGGGCCATAGATATCACCAACTGAGGTGCAGGGGCTCGGTCTGTTAGCCTAAGTAGTTGTAAGATAACCACGGTCGTGGCAACATCATTGCCCTCAACATTACCCTGACACAATATTTCTAGTGTTCCCCAATAGAATGCATTTTCCCTTCTTGATGTTTTAATTGGAAAACCATGTTGAAGCTAACTGTAAAACTATGTTTAAGTCTGTGCTCTATCTTAATATTCTCTATCTTAAATGACATTTCTTAAAGAATAGGAAAGATTAGTAGGGCTCCCTGAATGACATTTCTTACAAAAAGGGGAAAGAACAGCATACCGGAAAATGATTTTTAGTTGAAAATTTTCCCCAAAAGAATATCTGACTGATTTGATGCACTCACACCAATAATTTTAATTAAAAGTTCAGTGTTTTGTAGCTTGTTAAAAAGGGATAAAATGGCTCATGTACATTCAAATCCAGTGAGGTGTTTACACCATGCATGTAGGTTAAGATTCAATAGCATTGCTGGTGTCTTTGTGTAGGCTTACATATTGAAAATTCTGGAATTCCAATCGTTCTCATGTTCAAACGTGTAGAAACATTTGCATTGTAGCTCTTGCTTAAGTGGCTTTTGGCGGTAGAGAACTTAAACGATCCTTGCTCTTTTGGGAGATGTACGTTGCACGTCTCAGAAGCCAGTGACTTATGCACAGAGATTCCAGTTTGTGTACGTGCTAAATGTTAACAAAAAAGGTTTTTGACCAGGCTTGTTAAATAGGCATAGACGAGTCGTCAAGGATGCCTTTTAGGGAAAAAAAAAAAAAAAAAAAAACGACTTCCTCGAGATGAGACATTTATCGCTCGGAGTATACATGACTTTTATCGCGCGGTATTGCGATGTAAAATTTCATCGCGGCATCGCGCGATGAAGCGAAAGTGGAGTATACATCGGGCTTAATGTCACACAGTTAGGGCCATAGATATCACCAACTGAGGTGCAGGGGCTCGGTCTGTTAGCCTAAGTAGTTGTAAGATAACCACGGTTGTGGCAACATCATTGCCCTCAACATTACCCTGACACAATATTTCTAGTGTTCCCCAATAGAATGCATTTTCCCTTCTTGATGTTTTAATTGGAAAACCATGTTGAAGCTAACTGTAAAACTATGTTTAAGTCTGTGCTCTATCTTAATATACTCTGTCTTAAATGACATTTCTTCAAGAATAGGAAAGATTAGTAGGGCTCCCTGAATGACATTTCTTACAAAAAGGGGAAAGAACAGCATACCGGAAAATGATTTTTAGTTGAAAATTTTCCCCAAAAGAATATGTGACTGATTTGATGCACTCACACCAATAATTTTAATTAAAAGTTCAGTGTTTTGTAGCTTGTTAAAAAGGGATAAAATGGCTCATATACATTCAAATCCAGTGAGGTGTTTACACCATGCATGTAGGTTAAGATTCAATAGCATTGCTGGTGTCTTTGTGTAGGCTTACATATTGAAAATGCTGGAATTCCAATCGTTCTCATGTTCAAACGTGTAGAAACATTTGCATTGTAGCTCTTGCTTAAGTGGCTTTTGGCGGTAGAGAACTTAAACGATCCTTGCTCTTTTGGGAGATGTACGTTGCACATCTCAGAAGCCAGTGACTTATGCACAGAGATTCCAGTTTGTGTACGTGCTAAATGTTAACAAAAAAGGTTTTTGACCAGGCTTGTTAAATAGGCATAGACGAGTCGTCAAGGATGCCTTTTAGGGAGTAAATGATGCCGCAGTCACGAAATGGGTTGCAAGACACTGGCGCTGATCCAAACTGTTACGTATGTCATGTTACTGTACATGTGAAATCGCAGCTACTCTCTCCCTAAATTAGGTTTACTTCAATCAATTGAAAATAACAATTCTGATTCCTAATTAATGCCAAATATTTGATAATGGCTATGTACATGCAAAGCCCGTCGGATTTCTTTGAAAAGAATCAATGGGGTTTTACATTTATGCGCATTTGCAAGGTCTGCCTCATACGTCATATAGAGTACTTGCCCTGATTAATATGAAACCCAGGTAGCCTTCAAACTGACAATTTTTTCCACTATGCACAGGATGTTATCCAAGATTATTTTTGACTAAGCTTGCACGGTTGCATTTTTTTGCAGTTATGCACTGCTTACTTTGTTCTAAAGTATATTTTCTCAATTCTACAGCTGTACCTTAAATCTATACCCAGGTATAACTGAGTTCAGAGGTCACCTATAGTGTTCATCAGTAATTCTGAAACAAAATTCTGGCCACACGCGCGTAAACCCGGAAGTGTGTGACGAACGCTTGACAACGGAAATTGAATACTCAATTCAACAGACGCGCGCGTGCCATTTGTTTCAGAATTTATGACGGCGACTATAAGTGTCATTTAAAATCATTGTCAAAAAATGAAATGTTCTTTTTCAAGTCAACAAATTGCTATTTATCAAAGTTGCTCAGAATTATCCATAAGTGTGGGTCATATGGGGTGTTCAGATTTTGAGGTCAAAGGTCCTCTGGAGGTCATTTGGGATACATTTATTGTTTGAAAATGGTTTTCTGCAGAAATGAATAAGTAGGCCTATATACAGTAAGGTTCAACATGACTTACTCTTCTGTTTGTGATGGCAAAAGGTCAGAGGTTAAAGGTCATTAAATGATTGAATTGTCACAGGCAGTATTGCTGGTCTACTGGACTATAATAGGTTTCTTTTCTAATGCAAACTACTGTTTATGAATGCACAAATCATTAAAGGTCCATGCCCTGATCGCTAATAGCCTCGTCCCCAGAAACCCCAGATTTTACCGGAAGGGGTCAACATTTTGGTATCAGAAGAAAGCTATTTTTCTCATTTACCCTGTGAAATCTTAGAGCCAAAGGATGTTTGGTTTGGAAGTTATGAGCGAAAATGTACCCCAATTTGGTCGACCAATATTAATTTTACACAGTACTGTATGGGGCTTACAAAATCACATTTTTAGCTCTCACATGAAAACGGATTGAAATATCGGCGCGAAACATTACAGATGGAGTTTTGGGGTGAAGGCCAATCTATCACGATGAAAACTTCATATCATTAAATCGGGCCATCCTCCTTTAATGTAAAAGTTGTGCTAAAAAGAATACTTTTTTAAAATGGATCTCATTAGTTGCTTAGCCAATAAGCATGATACTAAAAGCATTTAAAATGTTTTGCCACAATTTATTTTAAAAAAATGAGCTGCTTCCAAATAAAATTTGGTGATAATCAGAGACTTAACATTGTTAGTATTCCACTGGGGTTGGATTGTACATGTATATAAGATACAAGTCAGTGGCGTACCGATGCAGTCGTCCCATAGGGGGCAAAATTTCTAAGTCGTCCCGCCAGAGGGGGCAAAATTCATAAATCACCCCGGTGCTTTGGTCCAATAAGTTCTGAACTTGACGAAATACGCGCGTAGCGCGCGAAAATGGCAGAATTTACCTTAATTTTGCCCAAACTTAGGCTGAAATTGGTCGAAATTCTCCGAAAAAGAGGGATGAAAATGCACATTTTGGTCCACATCGCCCCGCTTTTTCGAGCCAGAGGGGGCAACTTGCCCCCCCTGCTCCCCCGGTCGGAACGCCACTGATACAAGTCTACATTGTAACAATGACCAACCTATTACCAACACTAAAGTAACACATGCTATTTGCCCACTTCATTAACTTAAAAAAAAAAAAAAAAAAAATGTACATGCAAAGCCCGTCGGATTTCTTTGAAAAGAATCAATGGGGTTTTACATTTATGCGCATTTGCAAGGTCTGCCTCATACGTCATATAGAGTACTTGCCCTGATTAATATGAAACCCAGGTAGCCTTCAAACTGACAATTTTTTCCACTATGCACAGGATGTTATCCAAGATTATTTTTGACTAAGCTTGCATGGTTGCATTTTTTTTGCAGTTATGCACTGCTTACTTTGTTCTAAAGTATATTTTCTCAATTTTACAGCTGTACCTTAAAACTATACCAGGTATAACTGAGTTCAGAGGTCACCTAAGTGTCATTTAAAATCATTGTCAAAAAATGAAATGTTCTTTTTCAAGTCAACAAATTGCTATTTATCAAAGTTGCTCAGAATTATCCATAAGAAGTGTGGGTCATATGGGGTGTTCAGATTTTGAGGTCAAAGGTCCTCTGGAGGTCATTTAAGATACATTTATTGTTTGAAAATGGTTTTCTGCAGAAATGAATAAGTAGGCCTATATACAGTAAGGTTCAACATGACTTACTCTTCTGTTTGTGATGGCAAAAGGTCAGAGGTTAAAGGTCATTAAACGATTGAATTGTCACAGGCAGTATTGCTGGTCTACTGGACTATAATAGGTTTCTTTTCTAATGCAAACTACTGTTTATGTATGCACAAATCATTAATGTAAAAGTTGTGCTAAAAAGAATGATACTTTTTTAAAATGGATCTCATTAGTTGCTTAGCCAAAAAGCTGCCATAAGCATGATACTAAAAGCATTTAAAATGTTTTGCCACAATTTATTTAAAAAAAATGAAGCTGCTTCCAAATAAAATTTGGTGATAATCAGAGACTTAACATTGTTAGTATTCCACTGGGGTTGGATTGTACATGTATATAAGACCCCGTACACACTGCAAAATCTCTTATTTCGACGAAGATTAGTTAATCTTGATTAGTTAATAAAGCGTGTGTCCACACTACACTTAATTAAGATACGATTGCGTACACACCAGTAGGAAACTAACGAAGATCGAAACAAGCACAACACCGGAAATACGGCCCTGGGATGTCAACCGTCACGCATCACTTCGCTTAATTCAACGAAGCGTGCGTACACACTACGGAAACTCTTAATCGAAACAACTACCCTCTTCGTCGAAAGAAACTGTTTTGCTTCGTTGAATTAACCGATTTTAATCTTCGTCGAAATAAGGGAAGTGCGTACACACTATACTTTCAGATTTTTTAATCTTCGTTAACGCTTCGTCGAAATAAGAGATTTTGGTAGTGTGTACGGGGTCAAAGATACAAGTCAGTGGCGTACCGATGCAGTCGTCCCAGAGGGGGCAAAATTTCTAAGTCGTCCCGCCAGAGGGGGCAAAATTCATAAATCACCCCGGTGCTTTGGTCCAATAAGTTCTGAACTTGACGAAATACGCGCGTAGCGCGCGAAAATGGCAGAATTTACCTTAATTTTGCCCAAACTTAGGCTGAAATTGGTCGAAATTCTCCGAAAAAGAGGGATGAAAATGCACATTTTGGTCCACATCGCCCCGCTTTTTCGAGCCAGAGGGGGCAACTTGCCCCCCCTGCTCCCCCGGTCGGAACGCCACTGATACAAGTCTACATTGTAACAATGACCAACCTATTACCAACACTAAAGTAACACATGCTATTTGCCCACTTCATTAACTTGAATACATTCATAAGGATTATTAAATGCAAATCAAAAATAAGTGGGTTCTCATGCAAACAACATTATTGAATTTGCCTGAGAACCTACTTATTTTCTTTTGTCCACTTTTTGTCTGCAGGTGTTAATATTTTTTTGAGTGAACAATTATTGGTGGTTTTTATTTCTCACCTTTTTGTAGATAATTAACCTAAAGTACACAAATGCATAGCATTTGACCTGATTGGTATACCTCTGTACAGACAGTTCCCATGGTCAAATGCAGGTCAATTTTTATGGACTGACCAACTCTCCAGGGCTACTTATTTCGGTTGCAAACAAAACAATGAAGAACTTGACCGCCCTGGAGTTAAATTTCATTATGCATTTTTGAGCCTCTTGATTGGAGGTTATTTTTAAGGATAGTTTGAAAGGTTGTGAAAGTTAATTATTCAAGATATAATTGACTTGTGAAAAGATTGGTAATGACTATTGAGCAGGGCATTGTAAATGTCAGTGTGGAAAAGAAAGACAATATTAAGGAATTCATGTGGTATTAACCTTGCAGACTAAGCACTGATGGTGAAATTGAAAAGTATTTCTGCATTATCCTATTTATACATGAACTTAAAAATCGGGTGTTCAGGTCTGTTTGAATCCATGAAAGATGCACATATGTTATTGCACTGGATAGCAGAGATGTTTTCATGTTTGTCTGCAACAGTTACATCTTGTTGTGTACTTAAAGGTTCCCACCCGATTACAACAAAAAACAACTGTTTCTTAGGAATGGCTATCGCCAAGATACGTTAATTCCAATATTTCACTTGAATCTGACAAACCAATTTAATGTGAGAGTACTGTACTTCGAAATTATTTTCTGGTTACACAACCAATTTCTTCATGGGAGTACCTTTGAAGTGACTATTAAGTAGCCGCGGAGTACCCACCCGCATGGGTACCACATCGCCGGCCGCAAAAGTGGGGGTAACCATCCACCTAGGTACACACGCAGTAGCTTAACCACTAGTCACACCATGCGGGAGTACCTGCACGGGTACTCCCATGCAAATGAGCTTTGAGCGTTGTGTGATCATTTTAGTAATTTTGTCCATTATTTAACATTTTGGTCACATAGGTTATATGTTTTTACACAAAATGTCATTTATAGGGGTTTTTGGTGATCCTCAACTCAAATATAGATGTTACTAAGCTTGAAAATGATCAGAAAGTCGTAAACAACCAGGCGGTGGCGGCCAAGCCTCATTCATTATAGCAACTCACCAAAAATGTCAAAAGAAATTACAGCAACACTGAGTGCAAACCACACACCAATTTGGGTGCTTTGATGTGGGTCGGTCATGGGTGTTCCCATGACCCACATACGACCTCGTCCTCGTTCGTTATTCATAAAAAAAGAATCTGAAATAACCCTTCCAGTGGAGTTGATTCTTCAACTCCAACGGTTTTGGAATAAGAAAATATTCCTTGACAACATATAAAAAATTCAGAATTTTTCGTCAAGATTTCGCTTTTACGTGTTAAACCAATGGCGACGTCTGAAATTTGGATTTCTTGGCCGCCCTCCCCTGTAAACAACAATGCAATGTTTGGCGCCCTCTATGGTCCAATGTGCTGCCTACTAGGCAGCTGGTAGGGGAGTACCTGTGAAGGTACTCCTGTGGAGTAGCTGCAGAGGTACTCCACTACTGGTGGCTTATATGGGTACCTGTCAGTCACCTAGCAGGCAACTGCAGAGTACACTATAGGATGGGTACTGCTAAGTAAACATAGCTGCTATCCATCCAGTGGTTCGTATACTTCACAAGTACTTAGTTCTAGGTACTGCATCAATAGTGCATCAAGGGGGTACCCTTGGAGTAGAGCTAAGAGTACCCATGGAGTAGCCTAAGCTCTGGGTTACACCGTGAGTAGGAATCTTGCTGTGTACCTTTAAAACTGTATTTTGGCTTGTAGCATCATAATGGGAAAGATCTTTTGCAGATGAGAAAAATGCAATGTTTCTCATGATACCAAAATCCCAGGTTTGATGTTATGAAAGGTAAGGGTCAAGACTGAGAATAGGGTAGTGACCCTTAAAAATTTATTTTGTGTAAATATCTTGTAAATTTCCTCAACAGTCACCATCTTTACTTCAATTTCCTCATGACCTATTGTTGAGGGATATTATACCAACATCAAATCTTTGAAATCGCAAGATGTCCACAACCCAAAGGATGTACCATTTCAATTGTGACTGAGCATGATAAAAAGAAATGGCTTGCTAATGTATTCGCTAGACTGAGTTTCATTTTTATCCCTTTAACCATGCTATCGTACTTTTCTGCTTTTGTCACAGGTCCGTGACAGATCCCAGAGATGGCAAGCGAGTGGCCCTCAAGAAAATGCCCCACGTGTTCCAGAACCTCATCTCTTGCAAGAGGGTCTACCGAGAACTGAAGATGCTCTTCTACTTCAATCACGACAATGTGAGTAAACTCAGACGTCAAGTTCAATAACTAAATCGTGCTTGAGGAGGGTGTCTGTGTATTATCCAATATTATGCAGAATTCAGATGCTGATATCATCTACACCAAATGAAGAAAATACGATATCATCTGATTCTGACATTTTATTCTGACAATATCTTTCACAGGAAATTGTTCAAAAATATTAATTTTACAATCAAATTGACATGTGTTTACTTGTTAATTAGTGATATACGAGAATGACGAATTCTTTGACAATAAATGTCAACAAGTTAAAGAGACATGAGGACATTTCCAGAAAGACAAGCCCCCATTTTTTTAAAAAAAAAAAAAAAAAAAAGATAGTTTGAAAGGTTGTGAAAGTTAATTATTCAAGATATAATTGACTTGTGAAAAGATTGGTAATGACTATTGAGCAGGGCATTGTAAATGTCAGTGTGGAAAAGAAAGACAATATTAAGGAATTCATGTGGTATTAACCTTGCAGACTAAGCACTGATGGTGAAATTGAAAAGTATTTCTGCATTATCCTATTTATACATGAACTTAAAAATCGGGTGTTCAGGTCTGTTTGAATCCATGAAAGATGCACATATGTTATTGCACTGGATAGCAGAGATGTTTTCATGTTTGTCTGCAACAGTTACATCTTGTTGTGTACTTAAAGGTTCCCACCCGATTACAACATATAAAAAAAACTGTTTCTTAGGAATGGCTATCGCCAAGATACGTTAATTCCAATATTTCACTTGAATCTGACAAACCAATTTAAGGTTGGATCATCGGCTACGGCTTTATGCCCAGATCTCGTTGAAATTCTCATGAAATGATGGTATTGGTGAAAAAAACATATGTGCCAAATTTTAATTTTTTCCAAAAAGGCGTTTTAGAGAAATGTCACATAATGCGTTTTCAAATTCCCATAGACTTTGTACAGGGACTGATTTTGGCAGTATAGAAAATGGAGCAAAATGTGCAATTTTATGAAAAACTACACATTTTATTTCATTTCTTTCTCAAGTAATTGAAGAGTAATAAGATTGGTGTTTGTTTTTTATTGTTTGAGAAATATCAAATATCCATACAATTTTTTATTTTTCTGTGTGTCATCAAAAACAAAGAACAGGTGTTCGCAACAACACCTTTTTTGGCTGAGTATTTCTAGAAATACCGAAGTTTCCACTTTTCAGAATTTTTCCTAGAAGGAACTACAACTCCCTTGGTGATGAATAAGGTGTCATATGAAAGGAAATCAAATTTAGAAAATTCTCACGTTAGATTTTGCAGATTGAGTGTTTCTATTTGAAATAACAGGTGTTTTTAATTTGACCTAAATTAATTTTCCCTAAAATCATTTTTCTAAAGAATTAAACACTTGATTTAAAAAAGCCAACATGAGGTTTTAGGTATTTTGTTTATACACATATCCCTGGAGTTTCAGCTAAAAAGCACCTTCCAGTTAGGTTGGGAAAAATTATTTAATGAAAAAATTAGGGAATTTAAAAAAAATAAATAAACACTAAAACAAATCGCACTGTCTTGAAACTGCAAAAATATGTGGAGGAAAGTTCAATCCTTACCATAGTCAAGTTTGGAATAAAGTGATTTAGGGGATTAAATTTTATGGTCATTTTTCTGTAAGACCATTTTATCCGATGATCCTACCTTAATGTGAGAGTACTGTACTTGGAAATTATTTTCTGGTTACCTTTAAAACTGTATTTTGGTTTGTAGCATCATAATGGGAAAGATCTTTTGCAGATGAGAAAAATGCAATGTTTCTCATGATACCAAAATCCCAGGTTTGATGTTATGAAAGGTAAGGGTCAAGACTGAGAATAGGGTAGTGCCCCTTAAAAAATTCTTGTGTGTAAATATCTTGTAAAATTCCTCAACACCATGGTGGGAAAAAGTGGGGAATCTAGGAAGCTCCTTCCCGGGAAATTTGACCACTTGGAGGGAAATTTTGACTTTTCAGACAAAGAAATACATAAAAAATGGTGGGAAATCTATGGGAAATGTGACGATCTTCCCGGGAAATATGCATTTTTTCTGGCCCTGCTCAACACCATCTTTACTTCAATTTCCTCATGACCTATTGTTGAGGGATATTATACCAACATCAAATCTTTGAAATTGCAAGATGTCCACAACCCAAAGGATGTACCATTTCAATTGTGACTGAGCATGATAAAAAGAAATGGCTTGCTAATGTATTCGCTAGACTGAGTTTCATTTTTATCCCTTTAACCATGCTATCGTACTTTTCTGCTTTTGTCACAGGTCCGTGACAGATCCCAGAGATGGCAAGCGAGTGGCCCTCAAGAAAATGCCCCACGTGTTCCAGAACCTCATCTCTTGCAAGAGGGTCTACCGAGAACTGAAGATGCTCTTCTACTTCAATCACGACAATGTGAGTAAACTCAGACGTCAAGTTCAATAACTAAATCGTGCTTGAGGAGGGTGTCTGTGTATTATCCAATATTATGCAGAATTCAGATGCTGATATCATCTACACCAAATGAAGAAAATACGATATCATCTGATTCTGACATTTTATTCTGACAATATCTTTCACAGGAAATTGTTCAAAAATATTAATTTTACAATCAAATTGACATGTGTTTACTTGTTAATTAGTGATATACGAGAATGACGAATTCTTTGACAATAAATGTCAACAAGTTAAAGAGACATGAGGACATTTCCAGAAAGACAAGCCCCCATTTTTTTTGCATATTCCAAATTGTTACATTGTACCAAATGTATTAGATCACGTTTGAAGTGAATAAGCCGAATACACCATCAATCATGTCTAGTAAGATATTTAATAAGATGATTTCGAATTCTCTCATAAACAACAGAAAAATCAAAGCATGCTTTTCTGTGGGGACAATTATGATAGCAGGGAAGTTAAAAAAATATTTTTTTGTTTTACTTCTTTGTCCAATAAACCTTCAAAGCATTCTTGGTAGGTGTTCTACAATCAATCAAATGCAAATGGAGAGGAATTGTCCTAAAAAAGTTCCCGTTAAAGCATGTGTGGTATGGAAACAAACAATATAAGGAATTTATAGAGAAAGATGGTATGTAAGTATTTCTTTCAAGGAGTAATTAACAGGTGAGAGTTGATTGATTTGTTTCTCCTTTTTTTCATTCTAGGTTCTCAGAGCTTTGGACATCCTCCAACCCCCTCACTTGGACTTCTTTGAAGAAATGTATCTTTTAAATTGACTGATATCAATTTACCATTCATTTACAAGTCTGGTTGTCACTAAAGGATCTCCACCTGATGCCATGGAGGCAGAAAGAGAAATTTGTTGAAAATGGGGAATAGATTAATTATATTATCTGATGATATTTCAAATAAAATATTGTCGATTTCTGTAGAATTTGAAATTGCATTATGGTAGGATCTTCATCCTTTCTGACAAGGTTTCATGATGCCGCTGACCAAAAGGTCAAGATTTTAAGCTTTGGCTTATTGGTGTATATCATCACCTAAGGATCATGAGTAGGATATAGAATCTCTGAGGTTTGCAGACTTGTGTGGGCTTGTTAACTCCATCAGTACTGCCTGAGGCATATTGGATCTGATTGGATTTTTAAGCCAATCAACACCGTGATAAGATGAATGTGATGTTATGAACCAATCACAAATGTTGTATGAATGGCAGGTAAGTGTTCGGGGGGGGGGGGGGGGGCTTTCTTCATGTATTCTGCAGACTATTCACTTTTCCGAATTTTCCGAATTTGATTGATTCTGAATTTTCTGCTATTTTTAACAAAATAGTCTAGCTCTCTTTGCATAATTTTGGGGGAAATTTTTCCAAAAAAAAGTTGACAACCTTGTAAAAATGTAGTTTAAGGCACAGGAGCTTCTGGGGGCTCTGCTTTGTGAGCTCTTCCTGGATCTTGCTGGGGTGTTACCCAAATCTCACCAGGTGCTTAGGTAGTTCGACTGCCAGTGTGTGTGCATGTGTGCATATCATGTGTGATTGTGACCATTGGACAGCATACAAACATGTGGTGCAATCGAGCGAAACAAGTCATTTTTGAGGCAAAATCAAAATTGATTTTTTGTCGTCTGCTTTTGCAGGAAGACACATAGGGATAGCCTTTTCTGCTGTGGGCTGTGGCCGTATACAAAGGTTAACAATTGATCATTTCTCAAGGCTTAATGTATTTTTTTCAATTGCACTTTATCATTTTATGCCACTTTTAATTAATTTGCTGAAAACCTCGTTAGAATTGGACTTGGCGGTTATTGTCCCCGCCGAACTAAAATGGGCTCCATCCGTATGTCCGTCCGTATGTCCGTATGTATGTCCGTATGTCCGTGATAAAAATGTTAACCCTGGAACATTTGGGCATATCTTTTTTTCTGGATGAGCTAGAGTAGCCAAACCTTGGTATATTGTAGGAGGGGATTCCCCCTACTCACCATGTAATAAAATTCCCCCAGGGTCCTCCCCTGGGTCTGTCAGGGAAAAAGGTCAAGGGAAAAAGGTCAATATTGCACAGAAAATGTCAACATTGTGTACAATTTATCTGGAGTTCCGTAAGGGCTACGATGATGTAAATTGGTGGAAAGAAGCAGGTTGATGAGTTCTCAACCAGATTAGATTTTGGGTGTAAAATATACTATTTAAGTATCTAATTTGCATTATTTATGAAATTTTTCCCGCAAGGCTTGTGTACAAGTTTTCAGGAGTTCTGTAAGGCATATAATGATGTAACTTGGTGGAAGGAAGCGGGCTGAGGAGTTCTCAACCTAATTAGATTTTGGGCAATTTTTTTTTTAGTTCTGGTTGTTACACGTGGGTCATTTCTTTGGGTTGCCAGCCTGTTTACATTTCTTGGAAAATGTGAAAATACGGAAAATTCAATGTTTCGTCGCTTTCCAGATCCCGTATAGGTCCCAAATTTCAAATGTGGTCACATGATTTTTTCAAAAATAGTGTTGCCAAATTGAGTAAATTATCATATTTTTACTAAATTTAGTGCATTTTCAGGGATTTTTGCATGAATTTTAAGATTTCTTGAGTCATTTTCTTGAGTAACCATTTCTTTTCAAGTTCTTTTTGGTGAGCTGGTGATGGCCAAAATTAAGGGTGGACTGGTGCAGTTTTAGTTGTCACTTAGTGATCGCGATTTGGCTAGATCTCAAAATCAACATTAACATTTGATAAATGAGTCATTTTGACATATTGCAATCTTGGTGACATTAAACTGTTTTTGATTAATTGCACATACAAAGTACTCAGTCGCCCCCCAAATGTTTGCAATTTTAATTTGGCTGCTAGCACCAACAGGATTGTTTTGTATTGCATCCGTATTATGGTCTGATTTGACTCTGTCAGAGGATTTTTGTCCCGGACTCTAAAATGGGCTCTGTCCATATGTATGTCCGTATGGCTGTGAATTTTTTTTTACCCTGGAACATTTGGCCATATTTTCTAGATGAGCTAGAGTTGCCAAACTTGGGGTATATTGTAGGAGGGGAAAAGCTAACCATGCAATTCATTCCATAGGGTCCTACCCTGGCTCTATTCCAGGGGATAAGGAAAAAGGTCAATATTGCACAAAAAAGTCAACATTTGGCCATATCTTTTTTCTAGATGAGCTAGAGTAGCCTATCTTGGGTATATTGTAGGAGGGCATACTCCCCTACTAACCATGTAATTCATCCCCCCAGGGTCCTCCCCTGGGTTTGTCAGGAGGTGGATAAATGTCAAAAAAGGTCATTATTGCACAAAAAAGTCAACATTTGGCGATGAGCTAGAGTAGCCAAACTTAGGTATATACTAACCATATAATTTTTTGCACCCTGGTGTCCTCCCTTGGGTCTGTCAGAGTGGTAGGGAAAAGAAGGTAAATATTGCACAAAAAAATCAACATTTAGCCGTATCTTTTTTCTAGATGAGCTAGTAGCTTAACTTGGGTATATTGTAGAAGGGCACACTCCCTTGCTAACCACGTATTTCATTCTCCAGGGTCCTCCCCTGGGTTTGTCAGGAGGTGGGAAAATGTAAAGAAAGGTAATTTGCACAAAAAAGGTCAAAATTTGGTTTCTAGATGAGCTAGAGAAGCCAAACTTTGGGTATATTCCCAACTAACCACGTAATTCATTCCCCCAGGGTCCTCCCCTGGGTCTGACAGGGGTGGGGAAATTTAAAAAAGTCAACATTTCACAGTAAAGTCAACATTTGGCCATCTCGGTGGGTGTTGACGTAAGAACAAAATGGGTTATTTTAGTCTTTACTGTCTGTACGGACACTTCCTGAAACACATAATTAAGTGCCGATTCATGTTTTTGAACAATGACATTTTCTTCCTTCCCTGACGAATTGTTCAGGTGGAAAAAATAACTCTTTACTTTTGGCACTCCATCCAAGTCTCATAGTATTAAAACTAGTCCTCAAAGAGACTCAAGATTCAAATTGCATTTATACCATTTTGCCATTGTTAGATGTCTTGAAAAAAGTATAAAGAAGCCAATTTACTACTACTTACCACCAATATATAAAACATTTTTCACTTAATTTCCTGTTTACAATGCAAGTATCTCTCTTTCCATCCTCTACCACTACCAGCTACAAAAACTAATCATACACATTTCTTACGGATTCTTGATTTGACAATGTGTTAATGATTTTTAATGTAGATTTACTGGAGCTGTTTACAATACACACACAAGTGTCGCTTGACAAGCCGGCAAATGTGTGCATGTATTTTGAGATGCATACTGATGAGTGTCATTCTAGGAATAAAATAAGCATTGCTGCGTCAGACCAGGGGAATGGGTTACTGTAAAAGCTGAAATTTTCACGGTGGTTTTATTTTCGTGGATATCGCAGATCACTTGGCATCTGCGAAAATAAAACCACACAAAATTGTGAAAATTAAGCATTTTACTATGTTATTATATAGAGCCGAACAGAATTCAACAACCTGTGAAAATGTATAATGATAACAATCTGCTTAAAACCGCGAAAATATCTGTCTGCAAAAATATTGGCTTATACAGTATTTTTGCAACCAGCTAATACATGTAAGTCTAATGCAGAACAGTGTTGGTGATTTTTTTTTTTTTTAAGTTAAGATGTTATTTTTGGGGGTTAAATTGAACATAATTTTCCCCCTGATGGAGGCCCCTACAGTGAAAAAAAATAAACGCTTGTAAATTACATTATTGATACATGTAGATTGACGACTACCAAAACAAATTTCCAACAAAAAAAAAAATCAAGAAATTATAATATATTCAAATTATTAACTATTGGTGGATGTTGACTAGTACCTTTTTGTAGCTGACACTATAGATTGCTGTTCACAGTTAAAATGGCTAGCAGACTCCACTATTTCTTATAAGATACAATTTTGATTTGCACAGAATGTTAGATAACTCAAAATAAGTTGCATTAGGCAAAAAGTTGGTTTCTATGTGTATTTTGTTTTTGGAGCCATTTTACTGCATTTTGTTTTTGGAGCCATTTTACTGCATTTTGTTTTTGGAGCCATTTTACTGCATTTTGTTTTTGGGGCCATTTTACTGCATTTTGTTTTTTGACAAATTTTACTGAAAATTTACATTTTTGTAGACAAAAATTCCTCAAAAATAGAAAATTAAATGTTTGAAATATGCGATCCCAAATCAATTTTGTTTTATAAATTAACAATTTGACAGTCAAATATGATTTGCAACTGTGTTGATTTGCCATTTGGCTGATTTGAGCCATTTCTGGTGGAATTTAAAAAAAAAAAATAAAGGGCCATGGTAAAAATTTTGGTATCTGAAGAAAGCTACTATTTTCTTCATTTAACCTGTGACATTTTGGGGCTAAAGGATGTTTGGTTTGCATGTTATGAGTGAAAATATGCCCCATTTTGGTTGATCAATTTATTAATTTTACACTACTCTAAGTGAATTACAAAATCATGTTGTAAACGTTTTGAATATTGGTGCAAAGTTTTACAGATGGGTTTTGGGGTGAAGGCCATTCTATCAACGTTCTATCAAGATGAAAACTTTATATACTTCATTCGGGTCATCCCCTTTGATGCAAAGTTTGTCGACATTTGGAAAATGCTGAATACAATAGTTAGATTGAGCATCCCAAAACTAATTTTATAAAATTGAAATGCAATGGATTTTAAACAGGATCACTTGAACATTTTTTGGGAAAGGGAAAAAGGTAGATATAGGAGAAAAAAGTAAAAATAATCAATTTGATTTGATAATTGAGAACTGTAATCCTCTAACTGCCCCATATACAAAACAGGAAACACTACACTCCTTAAAACTGTTAAGGTAATGAACATTTCCTGTGTCAATTTGTATATAATTTATTGGGTTAAGATTTTGGTATAGTCGGTGTATTAACACGTCTTTTTTTGTTTTGAAATAGCCAAATATATTTCCCAATGTGCGCAACAATTTCTGTAAAATACTTTGGCTAGGAGTAGTATTTTTAAACTGGAAATATAAAATTTCCATTGGGGAATTATAAATGCATATTCTGATCAGCTCACTTTATACTGTGTTTTGGGGGTCTGTCCGGAAAAAAATGCCAACCCCTAATATGTCATACGTGATATTTTTGTAGTACGACATTACTTAGTTGGACTCGGGGAATATAAGTGCACCAGTCCTGTGTGATTATCAGGCATCCAAATTCATTAGGTTGGCATTGTTGTTACACTCCATTGACCACCAAAAGGCTGGCAATTATTTTGTATGCTAACACAATTGTTGGGTTTCTTGACTCCAAACAAAGGGCACAGTGGTTGGTATATGGTTTAAAAGGTGCTTGGGGAGGGTTCTTTTAACTGTATTTATTAAAAACATAGGGCATTTGTTTTTTAATAAATTTAATTTTTTTTTATTTCGTTTTTTTTTACGTACCGTATTGTTCCTAATAAACGCCCCAGGGGCGGTGCATTTTTCAAAAGAGGGGGCGTTTATTACAGTCAAAAATGGAAAGTCAAAAATCCCCACAAAAATCACCTGACACAGTTTATAAAAGATTACTGGGGGTCCAGATGTCGTTATACACATGAAATCCACGAACATCACTATGAACTTTGAAGAAAGTATTAATGAGAACAGCGATTATGATACGAATTACGACAGTCCTGGCCATTAAATCATGCGATTTAGGTAAGCTTAACTCATTTCCTTGAATTATTTTATCCAAAAATCGTAGGGGGGCATTTATTAGAGCAGGGGCGTTTATTAGGAACAACACAGTAAGTGGAAAAAATGTGCCTTTTTTCCTTCTATGAAGTGATGGGGAAGGCTTTTAGTTTGAGATATAAAAATTTAATGTACTTTGTTTCCAGTACAATTTGGGTAGAATATATTGGTATTAAATATTTAAAGGGCAATTTTTTAAAATGCCATTCTTAATTGTAATTGGGAAGGGGATGATACTGTTGTTGCTGCTGCCGACTATTATAGAAATCGTAAGCATGTGTTTCCCCGTGTGTCTGTCGTACTTTTCTGCATACACCCGGAAATCTTAAGATTGGATGGATGTTCACCTTTACATCATAAATTTATATGAACCGAAGCTAGGTCAAGTTCAAAAATAGATTTTGGATATATTGTCAAATGTAAATGATGGTCATCTTACTTGCGTACGTATGTGGTGTAATCTTGCGAATATTTAGTCCAATTTATAGTGTTGTGATTTCAAAGTAATCACTTGCTATAGACCCGGTTTATGCATGGACTTGGTTTATGTATGGCTTGAGGCTTAAGTGTTTTTAATACTCTAGGGGTTTTGGGTGTATATTTTATTATTGTTGTAAATTTTATGAGTAGCACAAAATTGTCATCAGAAATTCTTTACACACGGTCCATTTTAAAGTAGAAAGTGAATCGATTGTGTTTAGGAAAGGTTGTTAACCAACAACAAAGGATGCATATATTGCTTAAATGTAGAATGCATCGCCAAGTAGCAGATTTTTTTCCTTAACCAAGCTGTTGTTCTATAGATACGTGGTTACTGAGCTATTACAGAGCGACCTACACAAGATCATAGTCTCGCCGCAGCCTCTCAGCTCAGATCATGTCAAGGTCTTCCTCTATCAAATATTAAGAGGTAAGTTCAAATTATTGAAGTCTAGGTATTTATAGACGACTCTGCAGGCATGTGTAAAAGGCTGACACAATTTTTTTCCCTTGGTAGTCGTAAGTTTATTTAATTTATGGATTTTTGTTTTGTTTCAAGAGAACAAAATTGGTGTTTTGGGTCAAATTTGTTAAAGGTCCATGGCCCGATCGTTAATAGCCTCGTCCCCAGGACCCCAGATTTTACTGAAGTGGTCAACATTTTGGTATCAGAAGAAAGCTACTATTTTAATCATTTACCCTGTGAAATCTTAGGGCTAAAGGATGTTTGGTTTTGATGTTATGAGCGAAAATGTGCCCCATTTTGGTCGTCCAATATTAATTTTACACAGTACTCTATGGGGATTACAAAATCACGTTTTTAGCTCTCACACCAAAACGGGTTGAAATATCGGTGCGAAACTTTACAGGTAGGGTTTTGGGGTGAAGGCCATTCTATCAAGATGAAAACTTTATATACTTAAATCGGGCCATCCCCCTTTAACTCCTCAAAGGCACATTCAGCATTTTTTTTTTTTTAGGAAAATTATTTAAAATGAAAAATTGCTTGAAATTGTCAAATATATATTTAAAAAATGGGTTTAAATATTTAACAAAGTGAAGAGTTGAGAATAGATTATTCGAGATTATTATAAAGGAAACATCCATTGATTTTTTAACTTTAAAAGTCTTCTCCAAATTAAGGGGTCAAGTCTGAGAAGAGGGAAATTTTTTCTTGGAAATGGTGACTTCGGTCAGATATGAAAATTTGTCGTTTTTTGGCCAGAGACCACTTCCAGATAAAACCCCAGAAATTTAAGCCTAGTCCATTGTAAAGTACACAATAGTGCCTTCACTGTCACAAAAGAATACTTTAAAGGTGCATGTCCTGATCATCTTTGGGACCTCGACTTACCCAAAAGTAGTATTAATTTTTATATCAAATGAAAGACCATATTTTCTTTAAAAAACTGTTGATTTATTGCTTGACCATCAATATTCTATTACCTCTGCTGCCCATTATTGAAAATGCTGCATTCTGATTGGTCATTTTACGGCCCATTATTCTGCAATAATGGGTCGCGAATGCATTTTCTCATTATATCACGCTGTTTTCGGTAATAGAATAGAAATAAAGGGTTTGCAGTATAATTTATGGGCTCATAATGTATCCTCGGCCGGAAAAAATAATGGACTCGGCTGCGCCTCGTCCATTATTTATTTTTTCCCGACCTCGGACACATTATTCGCCCATAAAGGATACTGCATCACCCTTTATTTCTTAAATATGGAGAATATGATCCATTTAAATCGGAACAAACACCTTTAACTTGATTCATTAGTTTGAATTGGACTGGAAAATTGTTTTAAACCTTATATCATTCTCAAATGAATATTATGTCTTGTATTGACAATTTCTTGAAGCAGGATCATCTGAGGGCACAAGATTTTTTAAATTCAAATTTATTACAGTAGATCAGGGACAACCTTCACAGGAAATAAATGCAATGTGGAAGTGATAAGAAACCACAATTTTGTCATTGACTAATTTCAGTTTATACATTTCTCTATCTCCTTGTAAAATCTCAGGGCTGAAATACCTCCACGCTTCAGGCATCCTACACCGGGACATCAAGCCAGGCAATCTACTAGTCAATAGCAACTGTATATTAAAAGTAAGTAAAAATGGCAAAAATAGCAATTTTCTTGTAACCATGGGAAACAGGAAGAAGGTAGACGCTTTGGGCTGATAATCAGGTGCCTCATAAAATGGCTTATATGGAAAGACAGCCGCTGAAGAAGAATTCCACGTAAACCTATCAGCCACAAATGTTACGTCCCTCTCCTTTGTAAAATAATCAACCTTTCAGTGTTATGCCATGGTTGCTAGGGCGGCCATTAAAAAGTCATCATCTTACTGAAGCGCGACTGTTGTCGAGAGAATGCAAATGAAAAAACCAATGTAGCCCTAAATAGGCTCATATACCATGGAAAAAATGATAATTTAACTGATTAAATTAATGATGGGGGAGGGTTAGGTGAAGTCATTGTTGTGGAAATTTCAAGGAATTGCAGAACATTTGTTTTCTAATTAGGATTTTTTTAATGAAATTTAAGATTTGTAAATTTTTATGATTTTACAAGAATTATCTTTGTGAATTACTAGCAAAAAAGAAAAAAGAAAGGAAAAATTGATGTTTATTGCATTTGTTGTGTTTTTTCTTCAAATGGGGAATAGTGTTTGTTTTTATCTCCATGGCCCAAAAGGGCATGTGGATTTTGTCGTAGCGAAATCTGTCGCCTGTCCGTCAGTCAGTATGTCTGTCCGTCTCCACCTGTAACCACCAGACCCATCAGGCACTTGCTAATCTGTTTCACAAATTGATCAATTATATCCAAATGAAGTTATTTCAATCAATGTATGCACAGTCTTTCATAAAACACCACAAATAACTCAGATAATGTAACTGATCATGACAGCATTGACTGCTCACCATTGTATAGTTAACCCCCTGGGCACTACCACCTATAACACAATCTGTCGGATTGGCTCATTACAGGACACAACATGATATAGCACTCTGAGTAGCCAATCAAAATAGTGATTCTATATCTGTGTAAACCATAAACACATTTCCTACAGAGTCTCTGATTTGCTCATCACATGATATTACTTTCCAAGTAACCTATCAGAATAGTGCTTAGATGCTGATGGATAGGCAGGTAGTGCCCTGGTTGAACATGCATTGTTTCTGAATTCAGCTACCTTATTAAATGTGAAATTTTGGCTCTATCAGATTGTATCAGGGATCCTAAATAAATCGGGATAGGACACTCGATCAACGAAGTGGAAGCATACTGCATGAAATATGTTACTTATGGATCGCCGGTCGTACGTGGCGCTGTGCCGCTACATCATTCCCGATTACGTCATACTGCATAAATAATTAGGTGACTTACCATAAATGGTAGCGCTATTACTATGCCTGCGAATCGTCTATGGGCATTTGTACACAGTGTCACCCGCCTGATTGTATTCGCTTCAACCATTTACACATACACATTTTCATTGGGTTGACTTCAGCAGACTCTTTAATGTTAGTGTAGTTCACTTGTAGAGCCAAAAGTATTTGCATAATTGTTCAATACAAGGTGTTATATTTGAATATGTGTGAATTGTGCATTAGAGAATATGCATTTTCATCAAGAAAGTTATGCGCGTGTTCAAGTCCCATCCAAAAATCTGTGAGTCTTGTTAGGAAAAATGCTTATTTTTTAATTACCTATGTCTGATATTTGTCACACTTTCTTACATATAATGACAGGAGACACAACTGAAAAGAACTCAACAACTAAAACTAAAGAATGACAATAATAACAGTAATTTCAATCCACTAATTTAGAGTTTAGAGGCAAAATGTTTATACATGAAGAATTTAATGTCTAATCAAATGGTAATTCTAAAAATTAATTAGTATAAAGAGCATCATTATGGTAGTTAATTTTGTTGGAGGCCATTAATTGCATGCAGCCTCCACTCATTGAAATGTAAGCATATAATGTCAGTGTACATGGCCAGTCGACACCTTTATTGCTGGCCATTTAGAGGTGATGGGTACAAAGCGTTGCCAAGAGATTTGTTTATTAATGTTGGAGCCCAACATGGTAAATTGAGACTTGCCTTAATTGCAGTCATTATTGGCCAACTAGCAGGTGTGGTCCAGTGGAAATGTGCAGGACTCGCGATCATTAGACCGTGAGTTCGAGCCCTGACATGGCCAACATGTTTATGTCCTTGGGCAAGATACTTAGTCCCAATTGCCTCGTCGATTTAAGCGATAATTTGGGAGCTGATATGGTCATACTACAATCTAAGTGCTGATTGGGTTGTGTTCTTAGCCAGCTGCCACTTAGATGAAGCGAGATGATTGTGACGATTTCCTGATGGCAGCGTAATAATAAATTGTCAATCGGCGCATTGGGACTTTGTGTAATGTGCTATAGAATGGTTGTATTATTATTATTTACCATGTGTGTAAAAAAGTGAATTTGCATATAAATGTCACTTTTGGTTTTGCCTCCGAGCACGCTCAGAGCAAGAATTAAAAGTAATCACTATATTTGTTTGTATAATTTTTCACTTTGCCATTTTGCACTTCAAATTAATTTCAACACTCAACACAATGGCCTTTTTGCACTTCAAACAAATTACCCATTTCAATACAGCAGTGCATGCATCAATGGTGTTAATTTGTATAATACACATTTAACAAATTAGAGGAGAATTAAGTTGATTCATTCAAATACAAGTTTAATAGTCAGGAGCAAGTCCACCATCGTGTCTGTATTGAAGTACATAAAGACAAATACAAAGATTATCTAATGGTTTCACGGTTAAGATAAAAGGATTTGAAAAAGTGTGCATTAATGAAAATCTTGTATGAAAATCTATTGAAGAGAATTGTATAAATAAGGGAATATACAGTGAAACTTTTGAATTAGAAATATTATGAAATGGCAATTGAATTTGTTGAATTTTGAACTGCAATAAGTTGATAAAAGGCCACTTTTAACAATATGGCTTTTGACTTCTTGTTCAAATACTGAATCTCAACCATCCAAATAGATAAGTTCATTTTTTTTCAATTTTTCATCATATATATTTGTTCATGTGTATGTGTGTTTAAAATGTGTTTCAAAATTTCTTATTCATTAAATATTAAAAGTGATAGTCATATTTGGGTTCAGCTTTTTTGACACCTGGTGTTTTTTTCACCATCCAAGGTGTTGTATTCACAACATATAAAATCTAAATGCTTTTGTTTAAGGTGCAACGAGAGAATGCACATTCATGTGTCCCTAACAATTCGAAAAGTACTGATTTTGCCTCTGTAAAGCTTTCCATCAAAAATAACCCCATCTGCAAGGATTAAGCTGATAATTGTTTCTTTGGTACAAAATTGAGAAAAATTGGGATATTTCTAAGTTCGTATATGAGCAAATACGAAATTCGCCTATTTTTTTATATTGAAATTAGCAATCAGAATCACTTTTTTTCTCTCCTCGTAAGGCCATTCTGTAGCAAATACAAGGTAAGACAATTATTGAGTGTCTTGTCTCATATGAATTACTATATGACAGACAATTTTGGGGTGCTCAAAATCTCTCGTTGCACCTTTAATTCCCTGCTATTTTATCTATCGGCACATGTTTCTATCAAAATGTAATTTTTATATCATTGGAAATGACTATTTCACCTTGGAATAGAAATAAAATGAGAGGATTGAGTTTCAAATCTGCATAGCCATTTTCCTACATTTGATTAGTACCAAATAATGATGCTTCAAAAGAGTTGTTTTCCATATTCATATAACCACATCATGGAACAAAAGTTACTGTTGACTGACAGAGTGGTATGCTTGTGTCCAAAGAAACTTTTGGTTTGAATTATACAAACTACATTATTCTTTTTTAAAAAAAAAATAGATTTGTGACTTTGGTCTGGCCAGAGTGGAGGAACCAGACACAAGTAAACACATGACCCAGGAGGTCGTGACCCAGTACTACAGAGCACCGGAGATCTTGGTCGGCAGCAAACACTATTCCTCAGCCGTGGATGTCTGGTCCGTCGGCTGCATCTTCGCTGAACTACTAGGGAGGCGGATCCTTTTCCAGGCACAAAGTCCTGTAACACAGGTAAGAATTCGGAAATTTATGAAAACTAAACACACACTTAGCATAGCATACTCATCCAGATAGCAAGCATAAGAAGTACCTTGTTTTTTAGCCCCGTGTCCCAGGTGTGGATTTGAACCAGGGACCTCTTGGGCCCATGGCCAAGGGTGGCAAACCAACAAGGCCAGCGATTTCATGCCTTAATGTATAATGTTCCTTAGTTGCATCACACAGGACTTGAGTCCATTCATACTTTGCAGTTCGTATTATTATTTGTATGCCTTGGCAGTGAGACAGCAGGTCACGCTGGCATGCTTTCTTTTTCACATGAAAACAATGGTGCAGCGCTGACCTCTCCAGTTGGTAGAAAGCGTTTGAAACAACTTCGTTTTTGGGGCTCATAAATACGTTGTTTCATTTTACAAATATTGCAGAAATATTTCTAAAAGTCTACTTCATACCTCAGATGGTATAATTATAATTATAATGATATTTTTGGGGTTGAAAAACAAGGATGAAAAGTGAAAAAAATCGTGTTTAAATAATGCGTGGCCTTGACAAATTCAGGAGCCCCACATCATTTTAAAGTTGACCAAATCATAAAGGGACATCTTATCTGTAAAAAAGTCTGTGCATGTGAAGCTGTATCTGTTTGGAGAAAGCGAAGACCACGGTTAGTTCATAGATTGCCAGTTTGAACATGAATTCCCCTATACTTTAACATGGCAAAAAACATCACTGATTTGCACCGTTTTCTGTGTTGGGAATCAAACAAAGAGCAAGGACGCGTGTCTTTTGTGTTTGTGCGAATCCATGCCTTCTGACCTCGTACAACAATTTCTACGGTTATCAATTGTGTCACTGTGACCTCAGGACTGACTGTTGGGATGGTGATCCAGAAATTTGAGACTATACAGCTTCTGTCAAAAAGTATGAAGTGTGCTCATATGGTTTACATGTACACCTGGCACAAAAAGTATCTCGGCATGTTTTTCGATCAGTATTGTGTCAAAGTCGGATCGATTTGAAAGTTTTCGAAATATACATTTTATTGTCTAGGTCTTGCTCTTTCATTTAATACCTGGCTTGTAAAAAAGTGTGCAGAAATGGCCGAGATAGAACGCCCGAAAGACGCAAACCCCAAAAACCAAAAGTTGCAGCTTTGGGATTTTTCAATGGGCATTGCAGTGTACTGGGACATGAACACGTGTACCACAATCAATATTGCAAGTAGGCTTTCTCGCTCATTCAGTCGGAAAACCTCTTTGTAAAATCAATACACACATATTATTGTGTTATACCACACAGTGACCATTGAAAAATCAAAAAAATGCAACTTTTGGTTTGGGGGTTTGCGTCTTTCGGGCACTCTATCTCAGCCATTTTGCACGCTTTTTTTACAAGCGAGGTGTTAAATGAAAGAGCAAGATCTAGGCAACAAAATGTATATTTCAAAAACTTTCAAAATGGTCTGACTTTGACACAATACTGATCGAAAAACATGCCAAGATACTTTTTGTGCCAGGTGTATATACATGTGCATTTCTAGAAGACAGTCATTCCTATTCAGGAATACTAGTGAGTCTTATTTTAGAAACTCTTTACTGGAAATGAAGCCTCTGTTGTGGTGATTTGAGATGACAGTACTATTTTATACACCTAATATTCTGTGAATATTCAGTGTTATTGAATGTGAATGTTTAGTGCTAGTGGTTGATTTCAATTAATATGCTATGTTTTTAACACTAATACATCTTTGATTGCAAATTTTCCAGCCTGTTAATGCCAATATAAATTTTTAAAGACCTATATAAAGCTCTTGCCAGGTATTAAATCCTGACCATTACAATTGGCATAGTGTGTGGAAATTGGGAGGCTTCGGTTTTCAATAGGCATTTCACGCGTATTGCCAACGGCATGTGCATACCAAGTTCAGAGCTGGGTCCACATCAGACTAGGACACTGCACTGTTGTTAAAGGTGCACAGTTAAAGATGTTCAGTGTCATCCCCTTGGATCTCTCTCATCAAACTTGAGATTTTGATATCAGTGGAAAGTTTTCAGTTTCATGGAGTAACTTACACCTATGTATTAGTTCGGATACTCCTTTTGAAAGAAATTGCTGTGAAAAGCACGGTGCCTGTGCCTACCCACCAGTAAGCTTATGGGCTGTTCAAGTAAGCTTATACAGTGGTTCTTGAAAAGGTACATGTAATGACTTAAGTGTGTTAACCCCCTGATGTCTATCACCTTTCTTACAGTATCTCTGATTGGTTCATTACATGATATAGCATGATATAACCTCTTTAGTAACCAATCAATATGGTCTTTCTAAATATCTGTACAAACTTTTAAAGGTGCAACGAGAGATTTCACATATCAGGTGTCCCTAAAAATCTAAAGCACTGATTTTTGCCCTGATGTAAAGCTTTCCATCAAAAATATCCCCACCTGAAAGGATTAAGCTGAGAAATGTTTCTTTGGTATAAAAATCGTAAAATTTTGTATAGGAGCAAAAACATAATTCAGCCTATGTTTTATCTTGAAATAATAAGCAAATCAAAATCACATATTTTTTTTATTTTTTTTATTTTTTTTAAAATATGTCTGTGCCAATACAACGTAAACATCTATTGATGTCTATCTATATGATTTACTATTATGACACAATATTTGGGTGGCCTCAAAATCTCCGTTGCACCTTTAAGTTTTCCTACAATGTCTCTGATTGGCTAACTACATCATAAAACACCTGTTTTACAGGTGTATAACCAATAGAATTGGCTGTTTTAAATTACTTCAGACCACGACCGGTTGATAGAACCAAGTCTTTGATGTATACTTCTTGTCGCCCTCCTTAATGCCCCTTAGGTGAAAGGTTTTTGTGGGCCGCCATATATCTAGCTATAGCTATAGCTATAGTGCAGGACCACTTAGCAATCCGTTGTGCGTGTGTATGTTGTGTTGTGTGTGGCAAAAAATTGTTAGTTTTTTTTTTAAAATTGACCTCAATTGAAAAGGTTAACTTCATTGGTAACCAAACTTCTGTCATAGGCGCACAATGGATCCCTCATATGTTGATGAGGTCAAAGGTCATGTTGAAGTCAAAAAGGTCATGTTGAAAGGTCAAAGGTCATGTGAGGTCAAGTTGAAAAATGGGTTAAAAATGTAAAATTGATCTAACTTGAAACTTGAAGTTCAATTGGAACCAAACTTTTGCATAGGTGCACCATTCGATCCCTTATATGTTGATTAGATCAAGGTCACAATGCAGGGTCCAAGGTCATGGGGCGGCCCACAGCTTATCTTTGATATAGTCTAGCACTAAAGCCGAGAACCGCGAAATTCTAGTTAGAATTTGAGAAAAAGGTTTCCCCTTGTCTGTGCATATAACAGACGGCTTTTTAGGCTTCCCAGATTGTAATTGAGGTTAGCATCTCATTCTGTGAATCTCACACTTGAAAAGTTCAGTGGACAGTAATGTAAGATAAGAGATCAAATACAATATTTTCATTACTCAAAATCAGTTTGACAGTGACGGGAGCCCGAGGTACATCATTCACTTAACACATCTAAAAAATGTTTCCTGTAGAGTTTTGCCATGGAAATGGAAACTATAGCAGTATGGTTCAAGGTCAGGCTTAACTCTTATCATTTGTGATTTCCTGTGTGTTGCTGTGGACAATAGATATCCCTTTGTTTTGAATGGTGATAGTGCTTGGGGAAAAGGTTCAAACATTTTAAGTACCATCAACATACTTAAATCTACCAGTGTGAGTAATGTGAATAACAAAAATAAGAATGTGCAGCATAATTTTATAAGGTGCATGCCTGATTTGTAGTCTGTAAAGCTATATCTTAGAAGAATTGAGTTGATGTTGACCATACATTGATTGTCTTGCAATTCACAATGTAGTGCACCACGGTACCCAGAATATTTACGACCAATCCACAATGCATTGCAATATACCAATACTTGTTCCCTCATCTAATAGTAGGCAAAAAGTATTTGGCTTTTGTTATCCATGAATGAACGTAATTTCTGTTCAATCATGTGTAATCTTACCACAAGTGTGTTTCCTTTACCGAAACTGCATTTTTTTGTCACCTTGTCTTCATCAGTGTACATTTTAATATTGTTTAGATCTTTACTCTTCTCACCCTTAAATTTCAAGGATGTGTGATTAAGATATTCATGCCATCTGGATTTACTTAAACAAGAAGTACACACATCACAACAAAGTGTTTGTGTCAGAAAAAGACATTACTCGGCTTTAATTTTTTATTTGAAAAGTACCCCCCCCCACATTTTCTTGCATTCTTGGATCTGACATGAATTTTATTATTATCTTTTGCCTGGAGAGAATTAAACCACTGGACCCCGGCAAACATTGGGAACCTGATCTTAACAAGTTTACCCATATTAGATTGAACAGTTTGAATGTGTATTACCTGCTCTATCACAAAATAACCCATTTTAACTTAAATTAGGATTGTTTACACATAATTAATTTGTGTATGAAACTACTGACATTTTGCTAAGCATTTCAAGGCAAATTCTCCCCAAAATAGTACAAAAATGACAATGAAATACTGCAAAAATGGTTGCAAATCATTTCATTTTCTTTTCATTTCTTTAAATTTTGCTTAAATAGCACAATAGTGTATTGGCCTACTAATATACTCCAAATATGTCAATTAATAAATTAAAAACTCATTTTTAATTTTTTTGGTGTCAGGGTCATGTTTCCTTTGAGGGCCTGCAACTGGATCCTCTGGTAACCAGTGCTACCTGTCCCAGGGCCGGTTGTCGGCGGCTACAACCGTCCCCCCCATCAGATTTCTGATGAGGATGGTAAGCTTGGTTTAACCCTGAGAATGAAAAAGAAAGAGCTACCAGAGGGCGTTCAGCTTCTGGGAGCTAACGGCGGCCATTCCAGCACATGCGGCCTTCTGTGGGCTGGTTGCCCAAAGGCTAGGCCCACCGCCGCAAACTGGGAATTGTACGGTCCAGACGGGCAAATCCGGTCAATTACCTTTTGCTCCAATAAATCTCACACAGTAGTATTTGCGGAGTGAGGTGTATCCGGCCCACGCCTCGTTAACGGGACAAAACCGGATTTTAAACTTGGTAATAACAAAACTAACTTGTTTGGCTATTCTTTATTTATGAGCTAATTTTTCATTGTTTATTCGGGTTATGATATTTCCAGCCAAGGAACATAAAAAGCTAAACATCCAAGATGAGAACAAAGTATTCTTGTTCTAACCAGAGGGTGTTTTTGAATCACAATCCCCACAATGCAACAGTTTTCACCTCAATAAGGTCAGTCTGCTCCACAACAATCCAATTAACACAAAATAAGCCTGACTTTTAAACCTCATTTCGCCCACAAATTGATATACTTGGGGAATTTTTAGCCTGATCTTGAAATGTCTGTGTTCTTAAACTTCTTTTATTCCCAAGTATGGTTTTAGTCCAGTACAATATAGGCACATTGTAATGCATTTAATGGAAATTGATTCGAAACACCCTCTGTTTCTCCCTGTCATTTGAACCCCTAGGCACTGTACCCTGGCTATCTATTGCCACTAAGCACTAATTTGATTGTCATGTGAAAGACTATATGTATTGAGGCAATCAGATGTACTGTAAGAAGGTGGTAGGGTTTACACAGCTAGATATAGGAGCACTATTTTTTATTGTTACTCAGAGGGCTCTCTCATATTGTGTCCTGTATGTCCCAATCAAACAGACTGTGTCATAGGTGGTATTGCCCAGGGGGTTAACTCCCTGGCTACTACTGGCTGCGCCCCCCCCCCCTTTGATTGAATGTTCAAAGATTATATAGTGTGATAGCCAATCAGAGACATGGTTAAGAAACTTAAGGGTTTATAAACTAATATGTGAAAGGGCTATTTTGATTTATTACTCAATCAGTTAATGTTATAAGGACAACTCGGAGATAATGTAATCCAATGGAAGATGCTAGGGGATTATTGAACACAAGTTGTAATCTCAAAGAACATGAGAATTTCAACATGAATTTTTAATTTGCATACATTTTTTTTGTTGTTTTGGCCTTAGAATTTTGGTATTGAAGGCCTCTTGGCACAACAAACATATGCCATGGACTGACGATCCCAACAATAATCCCATTTAAGCTTCAATTAATATTAAGAATTCTGAGAAGCAAATTCTTATTATCATAGGAGTTGGCCAACCTTTGAACGCTATTAAATCCCCGTGCATTTATGATCAGGGTCCACAAAAATCACTAGCGCAAAATTGTTCATTCAGTGTTAGTTGCCCGAGTACGGAGACGGATTTCCAACATGTTATGCTGAGCACGATCGCTCCGTAGCTCGTCATGATTAAAAGATGCGCATTGGTAATGCAGGATCCTCCTGTCCTGGTTATTCAAGGAAGGGGAAAGAAAAAAAAAGTGGCAGAAATATGTCTTGTTCCGCCTCAAGTCTCCCTTTATGCAAACAAATGGTGAGGATCCATGTTTCTTTAATGGTAAATAATAAGACATACCGCACACTTGAATGCAGATGTGTTAGCCAGGGTGGGCCATCTCACACACTACTAGTAGAGTCGCTGATGGTTCATAAATTCAGTGTCGTGCCGTATGGTGGGCATGGGCTCTAGGCACTATTCACATTCATGGTGCCGATTTAAATGATGGCAGGACTTTTTGAGCTGGTTTGTGAATAATCACCTTCATTATATTGCAACTTGAAAAGGGGGTTGTTTTTAATTAATATGTGTGGTTTACAGGGTTCCAGAATGTTACTTTTTTACGCGGAAGTAATACAATTTTTTAAAACTGACTGTTTCTTCTCATATTTTATATATGTGCATGAACATTAGAACATATGGATTCTTTGGTAGTATGTGTGGCAAGTCTTATAATACGTGTCTGCCAGTGCCTGTGTGTCTGCCTGCCTTTGGTGGTTTGTCTGCCTGTGTGGGTGTGTGTTTAGGATAGTTTATCTTTCTGTCATGTCTCTGGTGCTGTCTGTCTGTATGTCTGTCTGTCAGTGTTTGTGTGATAAAATATTAGCCTGTACTTATTGGACTTGTACCCACCTTTATGTATAGACCAATTTCACTTGGTACCATGGATAGAACATTATTAAGGTGGCAACGAGAGATTTCCCATAACAAGTGTCCCCAAAAAATGTTGAAAATGCTGAAGTTTTGCACTAATGTAAAGCTTTCTAGCAAAATATCCCCATGTGAAAAGATTAAGCAGAGAATTATTTTTTTGTACAAAAATTTTGAATTCGTAATTTTTTACGATGAGCAATGACTATTCAGCTAGTTTATATTGAAATTACGCAAATCGAAATTGCCTTTTGTTTTCAACTTTTCCAATGAATTTCGTAGCAAATACAAGGTAAGAATCTATTGGGGTCTTATCAATACAAAATCCGCCATATGACACAATTATGGATGCCCAAAATCTCTCGTTGCACCTTTTAAAGCTACCGATTTCACACCCATATATCATAATGAGCGTATTTGCTTATTTTTCCAGTTTGTCAATTTAGCTGAATCTTGTAAATGTATACTGGCCCTTCCATGGCCAACATCGAGATGTTGCAGTGCCCGCAGCACGTCCAGGGATTTTTTTCAGTTTAAGTGTGGTGGTAGACCATTGATAGATATGAAAATCCTGAAATTTTGAGCGTCATATCCCCATTTCGTTTTCCACTAGAGCAATTGGAAATTTAGGTGGGGTCACCATCAAAGTGCCACCCAATGGAAAGACTATGTGAGAGGTCACAGAAGCGATTAGTAATTGGAGCTCTCCACACGTTGAAAACCACTATCTATGGGTAATATTTGGTGTAGATTTCAAATCTGGCATCTGGAGGTTCATAGCGTGTTTACTTTTAGGTTAAATGAGGCGTAAATAGGCGCCTTTGTTCATGCGGGGCCAAATCTGGGGGTCATAACCCTCCAAAAGTAATAACATTTTTTATTGTCCATCTTTTGGTCATTCAATTGCTACTTAGAACTTTAACCCAATACAATATGAACACATAGAAAGTAAAAGGGAGGTACAGCCGTGAAAAATGGATAATTTACTTTTTTGATACATTTTTGACCCCCCTGAAAACCAGTGTTGACATTCGACACCACCCCCCTCTACTTCAGATATGTTGAAGATATATCATTAAACCACTTTTCTTGAAAGAACTAGCTTTCAAAATACGCACTCAAAGTGACCACACAAAGTATATGTGACCCAGAGGTCATTGTACATGCACATTGGTATATCACCATATACCTTCTATGGGGGAATCACCAAAATTGTCTTGGGGCTGAAAACAATGACACATCAAACCAAGCTGTTCTTCACGAATAGTTTTTTTTTCTTTTGGATGATGTTATCTTCAACAATACTGAAGTAGAGGGGGTGATGATCATA
Organism: Ophioderma brevispina; assembly: GCA_023653785.1. Lineage (NCBI taxonomy): Eukaryota > Metazoa > Echinodermata > Ophiuroidea > Amphilepidida > Ophiodermatidae > Ophioderma > Ophioderma brevispina. The sequence continues at coordinate 61,331 of JAMKCH010013793.1, read as the reverse complement.
GGTCAGCATTGATTTTCAGGGGGCCAATACATTTCAAAATGCAAAATTATGATTTTTCAATAGCTTTAACTCGCTTATTATTACCTTATGTGCTTGTTTTATGTAGCTGGCAGAAATCTGCAGTATCTATCAGATTAACCAGAAAATGGCCATTAAAATATTGTTACTTACGGAGGTTCTGACCCCCCAAACTTGGTCCCGATGAAAGATACTGCTTTTTTCCACCGAAATAACTTTAAAAGTAAAGGAGCTATCACATTGTTTATGCCAGATTTGAATTCTACACAACAAAAATACCCAGATATGTGATTTTCAAAGTTGAAGGTCCCATTCCAGTTTATGTGCCCTCTCAAATTGGTTTTTCGCATCGCACAGCATTTTTGTGGTGAACCCCCTAAATTTCTGAATGCTCCTGCAGGGTGGTATGAAGCTCAAATTTCAGGATTTTCATTTCTCATCAATATCTATCATCACACCAAAAATAGAAAAAAATTCCATGACATGCTGCGGTGCACATCTCGAGTGTTGACATGAATAGCCCTACTCGTGTATGTTGTGCACACATGTAAAAATTGTAATCCTATTTACCCGGCCACTTTCCAGGTTCTTAAGACCAAGTTCTGAAAGTCTGGATAAATACGGTTCTGGTGCAATGTATAGGGATGAGTTCTCTTTAAGGAGCAACCAGATATTTGTTCACAACCAGATTTTTAACATTGAAGATGGCTCATGTGATCAGTTGTACTTCAGCCCTCTCACTGATACAAAGCAATCAATCAAATCTGGTGCCGATACCGACTGATGGGGTTTGTTGCATCAAATTTTGTGGCCCTGGGGAAATACATTAGGCATGCTGTAGATAATAGGCCCCAGATGTTGACATTTTAGCCAAAAAGCTTTCTTTTGATTCAAGAATTTCTTCAGACACCGTCACTTTTTTAGACACCCATTTAGGAAAGAACTGCTCATAAAAAATACTATGATGCTGTTAAATCACTTCAAAAATTTTTCTATGTAATTAAAAAATGAGAACTTCATCTACTCTGCCAACTTTCCAGTGAAAACTAAATCATAGTGCATTTAGTGATAGAGATATGAGTAGTTGAATGATTGCAGTACCGGGTAATGCTATTGACCAAATTCAAAATCCTGAAGATAGTGTAACCTCAAATAGTCATAATTTTTGCAGAAGCTGTGTTTGCAGAATTCGCATGTTTTCTGTCATAAAACAACCCATACTGTCAAGTTATTGCATACAAAATATTTTCATCTAATTGGCATAGTTAATAGACCCCAAAAATAACAGGCAGAATAGCGTGACCCCATGCTACTCAACGTATCCTAATTGTAAGCCAACGCTGTCCAAAAGCATAACTGTTGTAAGGTTTTATGGCTAGTTTTTGCCTCTAAAATCTTACCTCATAAACACACATTATGTTGCATTTCAGGCTATTAAAACAGAATTTTTCCATAAGTTAAATAGGAAGGCAACGCTTGTTTGATATGGGGATGATGGGATGAGATTGGGGACCTCTAGGATCAGTCCTTGGTAACCATCTATTTGAACTGCATGTCATTTCATAACTTTGTTAGAAAGGTTGTGGTTTAAAAGGGCTAATGTGAACCATTATTGTGTTTTGCTGCTTGCATTTAGGCAGTAACCACTGTGTTTGTTGTATTGCATGGAAGAATTGAAGGGTTCCTATGCACTGTTACAAGTAAAGTATGGATATACACAACTCCCCTCCATAGGTGATGGGCGGTCTTAGTGGAATAAGGTAAAGGGGAAAGGGACAGACCTGTTTATCACGGAACCGCAGTGGCCCATCTCTCTTCCCGGGCACTTAGCGGGATAGTCACAATCTTAATACAAAAAACTGTAAAAAACGGGTGCTTTCTTTGTTTCAAATTTCTCTCCAGGTACCCTTAAAAAGTGTTTTCCCATTGTTTTGTGGCATGATTTTAAACTTGCCCCAATTTGTACAAATGTGATTACTTAGTTTTCAACAATTAAAAAAATAACACCGAAATGTTGGCGGTATTAAAGGTTATTCTCCTTCTTTCTTTTCCTTTTTGTCACACTTAATGGCACTTTTTTAGACCCTTAGTTAAGAATCTTTAAACATCATCCATGCCAATCAAAATCACGACCCGCACCCCCCGGTGAGAGCAAGACAAGATGAACATGGAACCCTTAGCACTCTATGTGTGACTCCCTGAACCTCTTCTCCTACCCACCTTTTCCTCACAGTCTTTAATTCATTCATGATATAATCAACCTCAGAATAACTGTATTCACCCCTAAAGCTTTTCTTACAATGGCTTCTGATTGGCTGATAACATCATAGAGGGTACTAGTTTACCATCCATCAGCCGGTATAAAGTGCCCAGAGTGTTTCTTTTTCTGCTTATCATTGCTCCTCTTGTTGGATTTCCAACAACATTGCAACCCAGCATCCCAAATTAAAGTAGCAGAAAAAAATGTAGTCACTGTCATAAATATTAAACACATAATTTAGAACCAGGCATATCACCTAGCCAATTTTATTTTAACTCAAAATATCCTGCGCATCCCCGTCCTTCTTACGCGCATTGATTTTTAATTAAATCAATTTAACACAAGGGAAAAATGGAACAACAAAAAACATGGCTGGAAGACGTAAAGTACAATCTAATTTGAAACAATTTAAGACGGGAATTAAGCACCATCTACATGTATGCTCAAGTGGCCCGAAATATGTATGTGACATGGTTTAATGGCATCTGCAGGTGAAAATGTAATCACCATTTTCAGTTGACAGCATTATTTGCACATGACAATGGTGGTTTGTTTGCTGATGTTCAGAAATACTGCCTGGACTTAGCCTGTTATTTTTTTTCAAAACATGGTTTTTTACTTGACAGTTCATTGTAATAGATCCATTGAGATAAATTGTTTTTAAATTGTTTACCTGATTGCTAATATGTCGGGTCTGCCAGTGAAATTGTTACTGCTCAATAAAGATAATTTTGGTGTTGTACACATCAATGCTTAGCGCACACATATGTCAATGAAATGCATTTATCATCATGAGATGATGCCCACCAACGGATCTTAACACTGATTCTTCCATTTTAGTTGATCACAGTAGCTAGTGTAAAAAAAGGCTAACATTTGTGTAACAAAAATTATTGCAAACAAAATAATTTTTGGTTTAATGGCCTCCTCCATGTTGAATCATCTTCCTGCACTGACCAGGGTTTTCCTTGGGATATTGATACTGCTGATATTGAGTGTCTCTCCCTCCCTGAGTTGGCCCGCCATTTTGCGTCAATGAGCCATTTACATGCATGGTACCAGCAGGTGCAGGGCGCAGCGTGTCAGACAGGTGACCCGATGGTTTAGACTTGAGAGCAATTAGTATGTGTGTATTGTACATTTTGAGATTCACTGTACTTGTTGCATTACATACAAGTATGCTTGGAAGAGACAGCTGAATAAAGAGGGACTTGATCCGATGTGACTCTATACTCTGGGCTACCGGCTATTGAATTTAGGGGCAGTGGAACTTCACTTCTGCTCGGTTTAAAAATAGAAGCCACTGTCATTCCTTGGTGGTTCAAAGAGGAAGGTGCGTAAACGGCAGCTTATTGCCCTTTTCCTCATCTCCTGCAAGATATTAAATTCCCGTGTAGCGCTAAATGCCAGAATAAACTAACATTCTTCATCTGAATGCCTCCGTTCATTTTGGCCTGCTTACGAATGTAACAATGGCAAGAACACATCTGTGGCATGTTAAATTTTGTATCCACAACTGGTGGTTCCTATTTTTTTAATTGCAAAGTGCTTGAATGGCTATTTTTAGAATATTTAAATATTACAGTATCACTGAAACCACTACAACATTTTTGTAGAAATGTGATTGTATAATCTCTGTATAAGCATGTAGAGTCAAACTTGTAGCCGTCGCGTTTTTAGCCCATAAATTCATTGACAAAAACATAAACAGGACTTCTCTCATATCCTCACCCAATTTTTCCTGGAAGATTACCCTATCTACTCCAGACTGTCCCAAGAAAAACTATACAATTCAACTAAAAATTAGCAAAAATATAAACTGTGCATTTTTGCAGATAGTTTTATGACTTCATTTTTGTAGACAAGATCCTAAGCTAAATCCTCGCTTTATTTCCATCCATTTTGATGCACCGTAAGCGGAGAATATTGTGCAGTTGACACAGAGGATAAAATACCTCTTGGGCCAGTTCACCTAAAAGTTCAAGAAACTAAAGGTATAATAAGGTGTGGGATTATTGTGGGATTAAACCCTATTGAACAAAATAATATTGTACATATTCCGATGAATGCATTTTCATGCATAATAATCAATCATATGATTTTTCAGTGAAAGCACCATAAATTATTATGTTGGGGTGAATGAGGGATCCACTCTCAGGGGGACAATAATCATGAAATTCTGTTGAAATTTGGGAATTTTGACTGTTGAAATAATGTAACATCTACAAGTCTGTTGAAGGGACAATGTGTACAACGCTCTAAGGTGGAGGGACAAGTTACCCTTCCCCTATTCCCAATGCCTCCAAGATACCAGGGAAGATAGACAAGAAGCAGTGTTTCACAAGATGCATTAAGGAAAGGCTTGGTTTTGTAAAGGTCTTTAATTTACTTTCAACAAGGTGTTTTATGGTTCTACCTCTGCGAAACCTGGAGTACACTGATGCAAACAAGACTGTTTTGAATTAAATTCCCAATGCTACATGTAGTTATTAGCAATTGACCCCGACCATTATAAAGTTATAAAATTAGGTTATTAACCAAAGCAGCAATTTATACCTACTTTTATTTTAATTTTCAAGAAAGTAAAAGAATGTCTTGAAGGGGATTTTAAATGGCAACTTGTTGTTATCAGGATAGCCAAACTGGCCCAAACAGGTTTTTTCAACTGTCTTCAGATAATTAGCCATTAACTCCTAATCTAGACCCCCAAATTACACAACTAAAAATCTCATTGAATGCTGAATGAAAACACATCCTAAAAAGATCAGTAAAACTCTTGTTGAGATGAACTGAAATTTTTGGCCAAAAAAATATAATATTGATTGTATAGTTTTTTTTGGACAGTCCCAGTTGTATATGCCATGTAGAGTTTGCATATAATGGGTAGCATTGTTGTTAGGAATGAGTTCAAGGTGTTAGGGGACTATACATAAGCATTTCTTTTTTCTTGATAAAAACTTTGTTTTGTAAAAGGGCATTTTCCATACACTTTTTATAATTGAAACATGGGATAGTAAGTTGGGCAGAAAACATGTATTTTATGTCTTTTTAATATGCTATGGACATATGGTAGCATCAAAAAAGGAAAAAAAAAAAATCACATATCCTAGATTGATATTTTTGTAGGAAACCGAAAGTACATTCTCTCCTAGCTTCCAAATAGAAAAATATAGTGCCCCGTAAGTCAGTGTCCTAGTCGCTATACATGTGACCAAAACACGACCAGACTAGGTATTAATTTGACACATCAGCCGTGTCTGTGTCAAGCTTTGTAGCTGCTGCAGACAATAGACCTTAATTGTTGGTAGGGGTTATTTTGAAAACTGCAGAAAAATGTTTCCTTCAATTTAACAATTTGTTGTAGTAAATGCCCAGGGTGCTGAAGTTGGGCAATTTAAGGTATTAGAATTTTGTGAAGATTCTCCTCTATTCAGTTTGTGTTAAAAAGTTAGCAGTTACGAGAATCTAATGGATTTCTCTGGATTGTTTGGGGGAGGTCTTTACGATGAGTGGATTCTCAGACTCGCCCTGCTGCAATTTGAGAGTTGTTGTAAAAAAAATAGAACTATTTAACTTACAGCAAATGTACATGATTATTCACGGGGAATGACTAAACTGTTGTATCAGAAGTGAAATATGAAATAATTTTAAAAATGCCTATGCTAATAGGGTCAAGGTGGTCTATACAAAATGCTTTTTGGTGTGATGATGGGTCAATTGCAAAGCAACATTGCTGCGTAATTGACTGGATGAAAGTGGAATAATTGACATTTGTGTTGTACAATTGGTGATATTGAATAGTTAGTGTTCCAGGGAGCAAAAGATGTGATTGTGAGATTGTGAAATATGTCAAACCAATGGCCCAAATTATACGCATGTCTACCTATATTTGAAAAATACGCATTAGTTGATGTGGTTGTATAATCAACGCTTTGGTTCTGGTATTTCCTACATGGATTTAGTGCCCTTCGCGTCAAATATGGCACTTTGGTCAAAATGGAAGGTTGCCTTGCCATCCAAGTGGACACATCGGCATTATAAAGAGAAACGGGAGCAGCAGGGTACACAGCTGTGTGGTATCCACCCAGCTAATCATGAGAACAAATCTCGTATTTAGTTTGAGCCTCATTCACATCTGCAGTTGTCTAATGTCAATTTGAGAGAGGCATAAACAAAGGCAGGACAATCCAGCAACACTGAACTTTGGAGAGAGAGAAAAGAGAGTCCGAGGTATGGTGCCCAGGCTCTTCAATGTTGTAGAATTGCCTTTTACCAAAGTCTGGCCATGGATGTAACTAGATTAATATAAAGAAAATATTCAATAAAAACCCCAAAAAGACCGGCGCAGGTGTTGAGACAAATTTAAGATTTTAAGTTGAAAGGTGCCCAGAATTGAACTTTGGTGGTAACAATTTTTGAGTACAATCTTACCAAATTCAAATAAAATGATGCTGTACATCATTTAACAGTCTTGCAGCATACTTGTAGTACAGAATACTTCCAAATCGTGTAGTTCCAGCATCAAATTAAGCATCGACAAATTATCTACAAAACCCACTTTACATCCATGTTGTGAAGCTGATCTTGAATCAAACAAATTCCTTTTTGTTTGCGTTTTGATATTGTCACTATCAATATGATCTTCAGTAACAACAACAACAGTGTTCTTAAATGCAGGAAGAGAGTGTTGTTGTAACAGTGGTTACACTTACTGATTGCTAGTGTTCTGATTGTACTATGCAGAGAATGCCCTTCAAAATCTAATTCCAGGAATGATATATTTAATCCAAAACTGAAATAAAAACATGACATTGAAAAAGATGTGCATGTAGATGACTTTATATTAGGAAATGGATGGCACAGACATTTTAGGGCAGTATTTCCCAACCTGGGGGCCCTTAAGAATGGGGTCACAGAGCTAACTTTGAAAAAAAAACTGTTCACAAAGTTCATTTGAATAATTTGGGAAACAAATCATGAACCGGTGCTCCTCTTCTAAAAAGGGACCAGTTTAGATACCGATGTCAATTAAAGAACCCGATTGCTCAGCATTAGACCAGTGTTGGACTGGAAATTTTTACCGGCCCAGGCAATTGAAAGGTAGTCTATTCAGCAAAATAAACCACCTCTTCACGTCCATTTAGTTGTCTATCCGGCCCATTTTAGGTCTCAAGCAGCCCCAAATAGCCTAAAACTGAGCAGCACATCGGGAATTTTCCAGAGCAAACCTATGGCCAGTCCGACGCTGCATTAGACAGTCGATTGGACTCAATGTTGGCTAACAAGTCAATTTTTTTGGGGGGGTCACCCCAACCTTATCATTTGGAAATGGGGTCTCAGGCAAAAAGATTGGGAACCCGTTTTAGGGGGATTCTTAAAAGGGGAGAAACAACCTTCGGGTGCATTTTTAAACTAGTTTATAACTCTTACAATTGGCCATATTTCCATATTGATACAGTGTGCAATGTGACCAGAGCAACATGCCCTTGCTGCACCTCTGCCTTTTATAGATATTGTGTATTTTGGATCTCCATGAACTCGTTACAGACTAAACACAAGGAAATAATCTACCTAACTTAAAGGCACTATCAGTGATCTGCTCAATCAGTAAATTGAAAAAAATATCAAAAGTCTGTTTTTTGCATTTCTGTATCAAGATTAGGTATCCTAGCATACCCTACAAAGGATCGGACTAATGGCAGCCGAATAAGCACAAAATTGCATATTTTATTCATAACTGTCCGTGCGGACACTTACTGCATCACATAGTTGAATGGAGTTTCGACCTTTGCTGAATGCTGCTTTTCACTTGCGGTCAAATTTTCAGTGCCAAAAAATATCTGTGTGAATGTTGTGTCGCCTGCATTAAGGCAGGAAGACGCGTAGGGGTCACTTTGTCCAATGTTGTTGTCGTTGGTTGAGTCTGTTGATGTTGTTGTGAAAAGGGTTAACATTTGCCTGTAATATACCACATACTTTGATGGGTTTAAAACAAACTGGTCACAGGTGCAAACATGGCACCCCCACTTGTTGATGAGGTCAAAGGTCACATGCCAAGGTTAAAAGTCAAAAGTTAAAAAAAAAAAAAAAAAAAAAAAATGTAAAATTGACCTCATATGAAACGTTGAAGTTCAATTTTAACAAACTGAAATCATAGGTGCAACATGGGATCCCTCATTTGTTGATGTGAGGTTCAAAGGTCACATGACAAGGTCAAAGGTCATGTGAGGTCAGTGTAACCAAAATAGGCTGAGGAAATATGAAAAATTGACCTCATATGAAAAGTTGAAGTTCAATTTTAACCAAACTTGAATTGGTTGCAACATGGGATCCCTCATTGTTGATGAGGTCAAAGGTCACATATCAGGTCAAAGGTTTATGTGTTAGGGGGCATATCATTCAAACACCGCGACGGCAGGCGGGACACAAGCGGTCGAGGACCGATGTAAATTTTTAGTCTATCCTTCACTTTTATGCTACTCCGGCAAACTTCAAATTATTTTTTCACTTTCGGGTGGATCAATGATGGTGACTTAAGCAGTAATACTAAAATTTTAGTTATTTACCAAGTGATTCACCCTATAACACACGCAAGGTGGCTGCAGATTGTGACACCAGCCGCATCTTATGACACCAAATGCTGTTATTTATTCCTCAATGGGTCAATAAACAAGGTTGTAGCTAATTACGATCAGCTTGTTCAATTGCTTGTCGCCGAGGAAGTGCTCCGTCAACATTAATGAGCTTCAGCCTGGATACTTGTGGTTGTGTGTGCGCGTGTTACCTTGGCATTTCTATTGTTATCCAAGACCAATTTAGGTCAAATTTGGTGCATGCACAAACATGTGCAAATCCTACATGTATACAGTGCGGTTGCCAACGTGCTTACTGGGGACTGCAGGGGGTTCCCAGTAGGGTGAGGCCGGTGGGTTCTCTAGTGTAGCAACATGCTCACACAATAGGCTGATTTGGCATTTTTAATGCCAAAAAAGGTTACGCCTTAAATAGAACATCCTTATTGGACTCTGGAGGCATATATACGGAAAGTATGACTTTGCCACAAGAGTTCAGGTTCCTCTGTCTTGTTCTGAAAATTGGAAATAGATTGGCAGACAAAATTAAAGGTCCACTGTTAACTTTTGGAATTGTAAATTCTATTCCCATACAGCTTAAGACTGAAGGGGGATTTTGTTATAGCATATTCTGCATCATTGGCATTGTTGTCTGTCTCCATAAACAAGTTTCTATACTGCCCATTCCTGCAAGTTGCTGCACTACCCATTTCCTGGTCCAATAGAGGTCTTCCACCTTTCGGATTAGTGGCCATCTTGCCGGTAATGGCTAAGTCCATTCCAAATTTCGGGAGATTTTCTAAATCTAAAGAAGACATGCATGTTGGATATGTATGCATAAAAGTATGGGTAACACTTTGAATAGCACAAGTACTTTGAGGTTGGGTATTAAATTGATCTGAATGATGAATACTACGGGAACTAACACCTTTTGTTATAGGTTATGCATGAGTGAGGTGAAAGACCTCTATTTTGATGACCCTTGCACCAAAGGACCTTGGTCGGTAATATTACATTTGGTGTGAGAAACAGATCTGTAGGTCATGTCAAAGGTCATATTTGGACAAGTTGCTGTACTGCCCAAATTCCTTGTCCAATTTTGATGACCCTTGCACCAAAGGACCTTATAAGGTAACAGTACATCAGGTGTGAGAGAAATCTGCAGGTCAAAGGTTGTATTTGTAAAGCTGTAAAATATATTAACACCCCCCTTGCCTTTAAAATACATTAATAAATTCATGGTCTGCTTTCTCTTGAACACATTGACTGATTAATTTCATCCTCGGTCAAAAGAATCATTGGCCCAAGACTCTTCTGGTGTGTACACAGTTTGGACTTCTGATGATCTCAATGCAACCTTTTACTGTATTGGGTGTATGCCCGAGCCATTTGTCATTTTAATGTAATGAGCATAACATATAGACCCCGTACACACTGCAAAATTGCTTATTTCGACGAAGATTAGTTAATCTTGATTAGTTAATAAAGCGTGCGTACACACTATACTTAATTAAGATACAATTGCGTCCACACTAGTAGAAAACTAACAAAGATTGAAACAAGTGTGCCTACTGGAAATATGGCCTTGGTATGTAAAACCATACACAGCACCTCTAATTCAACGAAAAGTGTTTTGTGTACACACTAGTAAATCTCTTAATCGAAATAACTATTCCCTTAATTGAAAGAAGCTGATTTGCTTCGTTGAATTAAGCAAAATTAATCTTCGTTGAAATAAGGGAAGAGCATAAAACCCTTTATACTTGTCAATTTTTTAATCTTCGTTAACGCTTAGTTGAATTAAGAGATTTTGATAGTGTGTACGGGGTCATAGACTACATATATTACACAAGCCAGTACATATAGTACACCATTTGTTGTTTAGGAATTTTCTTCATCAGAATTGAGCCAAACTAAGTATGCAGATGTAAAGAAAGAATAACACTATTGTTCGTTAAAATTTGTTACAGTCATCCTTGGTGATGAGGCAGTTAAAATTTGCACAATACCCCTTTAAATTTGGGTGGAAATTATATATACATGTAGTTAGCATTTTACTAAGTCATGTCTGAATACTTGAACCAATGTATGTTATTTAGGTGTTCCAAGTTCTTTTTCAAATCCTAAGGATTTTCACTAATCCATTCCTAATGTCACCAAAGCTGTCCAAATGTCACTGATGAATAGGAAGTGTTTTGGATAAGTGCTTAATTGGCCTACGTTGGTGAGATTCTTTAAGACAATGTGCTGACTGTACTCAGCGACGTTGACAGAATTGAAGTATTTTGCACCTGACGTAACCTGTCAGCAAATCACCATGAAATGTGGCTGGTGTGTGGTGTATGCATGGATATTGCATGGTGTGTGTGTAGGTGGAATGGGATGTGCTTCAGTACTGAAATCATAGTGCATGCCATTTGTTTGGCACATCAGGAGCAAAAATTTTTTTTTTTTTTTTTTTTGTACTTTTCTGTACTACAATATGTAATTGTATATCGCTATAGCGTAAGTAATAACGAAATTTCAGGCAATTTCAGAGAGCACATTTTACTGTGTACAAAATATCGATGTGAAAATCACATAGGTTACTGTCATAACCAGAGAATCGACATCTGAATCGGAATCGGCCGATCAAACCTTCGCACGATCGGAGATCGGCCAGTTCAGATACAGTGTGGATCGGTTCTACACTACTCAATGCAACCTTTTATTCCATTGAGTGTATGTTCCAGCCAAGCCCCTTAATAATTTTGTCATTTTTATGTAATGAGCATAACATTATAGTGTAAGCCAGTACATATAGTACACCATTTGTTGTTTAGGAATTTTCTTCATCAGAATAAGGTGTCCTTGGTGTAAGATATTCATGAGTTAGACTAGAGTAAAGACTCTTTTACGGAATAAAGCTGTACAATACTTGTAATCCTTTGATCCTCTTATAGAAGATTTCATGCTAGGCTAATTCCATGCAGTCTTACATGAAGGATGAACCCAGAATGGTGTCAAACTAAGTATGCAGATGTAAAGAAAGAATAACACCTATTGTTCGTTAAAATTTGTTACAGTCATCCTTGGTGATGAGGCAGTTAAAATTTGCACAATACCCCTTTAAATTTGGGTGGAAATTATATATACATGTAGTTAGCATTTTACTAAGTCATGTCTGAATACTTGAACCAATGTATGTTATTTAGGTGTTCCAAGTTCTTTTTCAAATCCTAAGGATTTTCACTAATCCATTCCTAATGTCACCAAAGCTGTCCAAATGTCACTGATGAATAGGAAGTGTTTTGGATAAGTGCTTAATTGGCCTACGTTGGTGAGATTCTTTAAGACAATGTGCTGACTGTACTCAGATACGTCGACAGAATTGAAGTATTTTGCACCTGACGTAACCTGTCAGCAAATCGCCATGAAATGTGACTGGTGTGTGTGTGTGCATGGATATGCATGTGTGCACTTTGTGTGTGTGCGCATATATTTTTTTTTGTGTGTGTAGGTGGAATGGGATGTGCTTCAGTATTGAAATCATAGTGCATGCCATTTGTTTGGCACATCAGGAGCAAAAACAGGAGCAGAAACATTCAGTTTCAGAGTATACTGACTTATTGCCATCATAACTTGGGGGTTTATGTATGTGTGTAGAGAGAGGGGGCTGGGCCTCTATTTGACAACAGTTCACAAGATCCCCATCTAAGTCCCCATTTCCAGAAAAAAAAACTGTCTTCCTATATAAGATTTGATGATCAAAGTTGATAAAAAGTTGAAAAAGATTTTTTAGTCAAATCTAACTTTATGCAACCTTGTTTTATGCTAATATTAAAATATTCCTATTTTATCCTGAAGGGCAGTTTTGGTCTTAAAAAAACGGATTTGGCTGTCACACCAGTCTGTTTATGTCATCAACCCCAGTCTATTTGGATCGTCACCCCCTTCCATCTGACTTCATCTACTTATGAGGTCCACTACCAGTCCCAGAAGTACTGTCTCCCATTAAAAATTTCAATTTAAAAAAAATTTGCAATTTTAGAGACTCAAATTGAATAAAAGCCTTATTGAACATAGCATAAAATGAATATTTTTGACACTGATGCATGTGTGCTACATTTCTTTAAAAAAAAAAACAATTTGCAGAGTTGTTATGCATGAGTGCCAACATAGTTCCAATTACTGAAAAAGTTGGCAATGTTCATGTTGCATTGAAGTGACCCATGAGTGACACTGCATTTCAGTACAAGGAGCTTTGTAGTCTCATACCTTATCAGCAAGTTTTATGCTTATGTAATTTTCTCTGCATACTGTTATAATGAAATCATTGTTCCAACTTAAATTTTGGAAATAACCTTTACTCAAGGATATATCTAGTGAACCATAAACAAAACGGAAGATGCCAGAATCATGAAATACATCTTGAATACAGACTAATAATTTATCTTATTCCTAGGTCTTGAAGCATTGGTGAATGTCATCATGTTCACATGCACTGTTGCCTTGGGCAAACTGTACTGGAGCATGCAAAGATGAATATTAATATTGAATTGTCTTATCAACAGTACTAAGAGAACATTGGCATAATGAGTACCCTTAATCACACACACTTTGATTTCTCTTCCTACATTATAGCATAATTTCAAGTTCTGAAATGAAGTAAATGTATTGAATCATAATTCAGCACTTCAACTACTTCAACTGGCTGATTTGAAATCAAATCCATTGATTAATGTTTTTCGATGTTTAAGGATCATTTCAGCTCAATCTCATAACAGACCTACTGGGCACGCCCAGCCTCGAAGATATGAAGTATGCTTGCGATGGTGCTCGAGCTCACTTACTACGCTCACCCCATAAACCGGTAAGTAAGATCTTTGCTTGTCTATATTGGACCTGCTGCAACCATTTTCAGCAGACATACAATGACATCAGTATAATTAGCCATTGAAATCATTGACATCACTAACTACAACAAGTGGAACAGGAACAAGTTGTCAGGAATGAGATAGCCAACGGGTTGCTGCAACAAATGGAGCAAGTTTTCATGTGTTTCCATAACATGACCGGGTTTACTCGACCACCTTCCCCAGACCACTATGAATTCAATAATCTTAACGGAATAAAGCTGTAAAGGTTGTTGAATTCATGGTCTTCAGGGAAGCTGGTCAGGTTATGGAAACACCGCAAGTTGTCATGAACAGGGTAGCCACCGTGTTGCTTTGTCAGAAAATTGGGTAGGCACTGGGTGATCATGGTGGCTTCCTTTGCTGATTGTATTGATTGTCTGATGTCTCAAATTTTGTTTATTGTTGCAAAACATCTTGAATATCTTTTGAACCCTGACTTTAACCCCCCCCCACACACACTTAAAGGTTATACTTCATCCGGCCTTAACTAAGAAGTGACGTTATAGCTTTCACACAGTCTTAAATGTGCGAATCGCAGTAAGTCGCAGTTAAAATCACAAGCTTACAAAGTGGGTTTGCGCGATATGCGTGCATATTAGCTGCGAGAAAGCTATGGCATCACTCCTTAGTTCAGGCCAAACAAAGTATAGAAAAAACTGCTACCTCTAAGTGTATTACATCACTTGAATTTAAGAGCCGACTGTCTCATTGTGGTAGGATTCATATGATAATGGAATATCCTCATCACCACTTCATGAATATCAAACGTAAAGCTCCTATCTACCATTGAGTCTTAGGGTCTAAATAACCTATAGACAGTATTGCCAATGCTGCACTTTATCCACCCAATTTGGGCCACTTTTCATACACATACTGCTTCTGCTTGTATACTTCTGTGGTATATTTTCCCCAGGAAAATTGCATGTCAAAATTTTGAGGTACCCTTTGGTAGAGGAAGGGAGCTGTTTATGAACCATAATTTCATATTTTTCGACCCATCTCTTTCACAGCCCTGCCTGTCGGCTCTCTACAGTCTCTCCAACCAAGCTACGCATGAAGCCATACATCTCCTGAGCCGAATGCTCGTTTTCAACCCCGACAAACGCATCTCATGCACGGATGCCCTCGCTCATCCCTACCTCGATGAGGGCAGGCTGCGATATCACACTTGCATGTGTCAGTGTTGTCACAACACGCCGGCAGGCCGACACTACACGTCCGATTTCGAGCCTGTTGCACCGCAGAGATTCGACTCCTCTTTTGAAGATGGACTTGCCTCAGTCCACGAGGTCAAAGGTGAGCGTTCAGCAAACTTGATGGGCCAAGGTTGAATTACAGTGGGCTGGCAATTGTTGGCTATAAATTTCAATCTTCATTGTATCCAGGGTGGTAGGACATGCCAACTTAAAAGCAACGGTGAATTCAAATCGGCATCAACATCTGGCATTAACCTGAGTGCTAGTCTTTATCAAAGATTCAACGGTACACGGTAGGAGGGCGCTCTTATGCACATCGGGCAAAGACTTGACTAAAGGTTTAGCTAGTCATGAATATTAAATGACCGTTATTGGAAATTACACTGTTTTGCAGCGAGGTTAATCCATTAACCTCAATGGATTTTGATTTTTTTTCCCTAAATTATCATAATATTACTAAGATATTTCTGACGAAGGTTTTAAGAGGTGATTTAGTAATGTCACTGGGACCAAGGCTGCCGTTGAAAATGCACGTAAGAGTTACCCAAGTTTTATTGTTTGGAAATCTCTATGCCCAAATCGAGCAGATAGTGTCTGACCCGCAATCGTATCCAAATACCAGATACTTGTAACATTGTATGCTGTCGTAGTGTATCATGAAGAATTTATCATTAACCCCTGACAACTTTAACAACCACCTATGATACAGTGTCTGATTGGCTAATTACAGGACAACAACAATCAATGGCCCCTTAAAGGCTGACTCAAGAGGATTCGGGACAATAAATAGTATTTTTTGTGTTATAATGAAAAATAGTCCACTATAGAGCATAAAGATTAGTAACCTAAAATGCACAATTCCGAAAAATTGTTGAGAGGAATCGGATTTTTCGTTTTGATACAGTAGTAAAACTTTATGTATAGTATTACGCCCCATAGGATACTATGTATACAAAAATTCGGAAATCCGGATTTTATAACAAAGTTGCAATTTATTATGAAGGAATTGATTAAGCTTGCAATTTACACAGCGATAGTATATGGCAAGCATTATGTAAATGCAAAAAAAACGATTTTTGGAAATGAGGGCGCCTCCTCAGGAATCTATTGAGTCGCTTGGGCCCTTTTCGTTCTTTAAGTGCTTACAGTGCTCTTTGGTAAACCATTTTTACAGCATTTTTTTATTTACCGAGAAAATGTGCATTTTTTTAGAGAAAAAAATGCCTTAGAAAATATCATTTTTAAAAAATATGCAAGTGATCCCACACCTATTTTTCTTTTAAAATAAAGCAAAATTATCTTTTTTTATCTGGTAATTCTTGACATTGTTAAGTTGGCACTGGAATTTTTGTTTTTGTAAAATCGCACTTTTTAAATCTGATTCCACAGAGGATTGTATTGTATTTGACCTGATATGCAAATATACTATGTGAAATCAATTAGCTCAAATCTTACATGATCTCCCTGCCATTTATAAAATATAAAGCTGTGAGCATACATCTTAATTACATGTACAATTACCTTGGACTCCATGAGGTCTTCCTGATTATGTTTGCTGAGTTTAATTGGAAGACCTTGGTGAGCTCGGAAGACCTTGATGGCACTTTATAGACTGCCTATGGCTGAACATCATTAGGGGATATTTAATCTATATGGCTTACTGTGAGCTGAAATATCACCTTGACCACAGTTATAGAACATTAAGGTTAATATGGAACAGTATATGGAACTATGTTAGATCAAATATAGTTTGATTAATTTTGTTGAAATATCACCTCAGCGCAGATAAAGGTTATTGCATATGTTTAGATTGTAGTTTATTTATTGGTCAATGTTAATTTTGAAAGCTTTTTTATAAAACTTGGGTGTCTAGGAATTAATTTTACAAACAAAAAGGTGGGAAAATTTCATTTATTCACACAGGAAGTAAGGCCAAACAAGAAAACAATTGTTTGCCGTAACGTGACCGTCCCTAGGAAAAAACCTGCCGGCTCAATTTTTTTATACAAGTTAGGCCCATTTTTTTTTTAAATCTGCCAACAGACCCATGATTTTCATTAATAATTTTTCAACCAATGCAAAGACAAAAAAAAAAAACAACAAAAAAAAACATTGCCACCTTTAAATAGTAGCCTGTTAGATTCATTTTAGAGTAAAACAGTATGAAGTTAGTACCAGCACAAATCAGACATTAGGACATTTTATATTAAATTCAATCCAATAATTGATACAAGAAAGCCATTTAATATCAACTGTTTGTTGGCTTTAATGCACAAAAGTGTATACTTATCTCCAGTGAGAAAGAATAAAAAATATTAATTTTCAAAAATACCCAATTTAAAAAAAGTTTTCAAATAAATGTTTTCATGGGGGGGGGGGGGGCACACAAAAAAATCATTAGGAACATTGAATTCTAAATAAACCTGCTAAACTCCTGACCTAAAAAAATAAATGTAGAATGGCATTTATATCAAAGGTAACATTTTGCAACGTATATATCAGAGTGCAAGGTTACTTGGAAGATGGTTTTATACGTGTACAACCTTGTTATATATTACAGAGGCACTTCATAAATTCATAACAGAGAGACATCAGGGTAACAGCGTACCGCTGTGCATCAATCCCCAGTCAGCGGCCTTCAAGAGCTTTGCAAGGTAGGTCTCAAACCCCTGGTCTCAAGCAGAGACCCACAGGAGGTATTCACGCCTTCCCAGATTGCACCACTGTAATCCTAACCATTGAGCCAGTTCAGTATGTGCGAGTTCCTATTCAAATTAACACAATACAAAGACCCAGAGTATTGTAATATATCAAGCTGCTGATCTTGAAAGCCTTATAGGTTCCTCTTGTACTCATAACCTATTTAATAGTAGAATGGCTCATTTGGAACATAAAACATTTTGAAAAAAGTAGAATATCAAAAACAAAATGGGAACCACCGATATGTTTTTGAAAAGCTTAGTAGAGTACATGTCTGATGTGAGTGAATGGATACTATCCCTGTGGTGCTCGTTAGCTGATATAGGTGGTGATAACTGGACAGTCTGGGAAGGTGTGAAACACTTCTTCAGAATATAAATAATTTGGTTCCAATTTATTTTTTTTTTGAAAGTTTCATTATGGTGTATTGTTTGAATAAAACCAGTGAGCTAACTATTAACTGTTAGAGGTTGGGAGAGTTAATAAGAGAAATGTCAGTTTTCATGTCATTGTAAGAGTGTCGGTTATATCCGAACCAAATTCGCAATGATGCAGACATTACACATTGCATCATGGGAAAATCTTTGGTACTGACATAACAGATTATATTACCTCAGTTGCTCAAATTTCAAGTCCTGCTGCTCACATGGTTGGTTAGAGAAAGCAGGCATACTGGGTGCTGCTTGGGTAAATAAGCTGAAGGACATCATAGATGGCCTACAGGCCTAGGTCATACTTAGAATAAACAAATGCAGGGTAGGATGGTTCAGTCTAAAAGGTGTAATCTTGATGGAGTGGCTTCTTTGAAAATAGCTGGAAGCCCCATACAGGGTCTATATCGAGTGCGAAGTTGGGGGGGCACATCTTTTGGTTAGATCAAAACCCCCCAAAGTCATTAAGTTAAGGTTATAAACTTGAGACCCAAGTTTTCTGGAGCAACTAAAAGTAATGTTGACTTTGCCGGGGATTGGTGGTAGAAGCCGTATGTCATAACATGCAGATTTTGTGTGAGGTGCACATTGGTGGAAATTACAAAGGTAATTGCCGACTCATGATCCAAAGGTTGTGGGTTTGAGCCTCATTGTGGCCAATGTGTTGTGCACTTGGGAAAGGCACTTAATCTCACTAGCCTCGTCGACCCAAGCAATATTCGGGTAGCTGTTGTGGGGGATATTAGGATTGTGCGCTTGGCCTGCTGCCGGCCAGAATGAAGCAAAATGATTGTGATGATTTCCTGACGGCAGCATAATAATAATAGGTAACAGCGCTGTGATCTTATAGCAATGGCGCTTTATAAAAGCCAATATTATATTGTTATTATTATTATGTTTGCATAATAGCAAGGGGTTTCCCCTACTATCTTAACTAAACCTGGGGTATAAAGGGATAAAATTGCATGTTGCAGTGTGTGATTAACGGGCAAAGGTCAAAACCCAGTTTATTTTATGGTGTCATCACAAGTTAAAAAAAAATTGGTCAACAGCACAAGAAATTTGGTAGGAAACTACAGGGCCTGAACTCAATTTTCATGGAAGTACATCTACTTGCTACCAATATTTGATAGTTTCATGATAATTTCCCCCCAAGGAAAAGTTTGAATTGACAGTGGATTTGAGATGAGAATAACAAGATTTAAATTTTGTGATATTTATTTGGAAATCTGCTAGCTTCAATTAATTGCTGTTATTGTCTTTGCTGAAAGTATTCTGGAAGGGGACTATGAAATAAGTAGTGCATGGACATCCGGGTGGATGTATGTGGAAAAATGTTAATTGTTTTCATTTGTTGAAAGTTCTTTAAGAGGTTATTTTGATTTAGTACCGGTGATATTTTGATTTAATACCTGTTATTGATTGCACATATAGTTGTTTGCTTGTTTCAATCTGTGTAACTCTTTTTGTTATTTTGCAGCTCTTCAGTGGCTAGTGCCTCAGAACTCCCACCAACACCCCAACCGTGGGAGTAAACAGATGTCCTGTTTGGCCTTCCGTACATCAACAAACAAGAACTGAGGGAGTGAGATTAAAAGGATATTCCATTCAGCCTTCCATAACCTCCTGTAGGATTTAGCCATGACAAAGATTGTGTTGTCTGGCCTTCCAAAAAAATGATACCATCCATGCAATGTCCATGCAACTACCCAGGACCATGGCTTGTATTATTATTATTATTCACACCAAGCAATATGGTGAGTAGACATTCAACAGGGTCTAAATGTTTCAAGAGGATCACATACGACGGCCAAGTTTGGATACTGTGCTGTTCTTGAGAGACAAGAACTCAAGTTGTTATATTGATATTTGTACAGAGGATAGCTAGCTGCAATACAACAAAGGGTCTACAATTTCGTACAGGACGTTTTATATAGCCTGTATTTTTATATATGTGGGGTGTAGACATGCTCAAGGGGCAAATCAAGTTACAGCATCGGACATTGAAATGACGACTGCACTGTAACTATGGAAACCACAATCAATGAATACATGACATTCACCATTAGAGAAGATGAACACTTGATTGCCATTGGCCGATGGATTCTTTTCTACTGGTTTGTAGCCAATCGCAAAGCACCTTCTATTCAGCACTGGCCGACTAGAATGTGCCATATTTATATATGTATGATAAAGACCCTGTTGTACTCGTGTAGAGCTTGGTGGACGAAATGCTGCAATATATGTAAAACTGTATAGAAAAATGGTACGACATTTATCACTATGTACTTCCCTTGTTTAACAATCCATTATAGCCCTCAGATTTGGTCCTTGTTTGCCTCTTTGTTTGATCCTTTTTGTCCTAACCACTTTATAAACCTGTTTAACAACTTAATAAAACTAGATTTAGAATGTAAGTCAGTTAACTTGATCATCAGGATTTTATTGACTGTAGTAAACTTCTACCAAAACATGATTAAACAAATGGATAGCTTACTAACTAGAGTAGTAGTATCAGTCAGTTGACATTGATAATCAGGGTTACTGACTTGATAAACTGGTTTATAGTCAAGCAGTTCAACTGTTCTACCTCATCAGTTGTGCTCTTATTAGGCTAAACTTTTTTCTGTGCTTGTTTTAGGCATTCATGGCTGTAGGTTACCATGGTAACTAGAAAAAATCAAATTGTAAAGAGTGTGAATGTGATGATAAGATGTCACAGTGAAT
This sequence comes from Ophioderma brevispina, assembly GCA_023653785.1. Lineage (NCBI taxonomy): Eukaryota > Metazoa > Echinodermata > Ophiuroidea > Amphilepidida > Ophiodermatidae > Ophioderma > Ophioderma brevispina. Next base: position 40,529 of record JAMKCH010013793.1, on the reverse strand, counting down.
CAAAGTTATAAGATTTCGTATTAAGGTTGGGCGGTAATGGAATACAACTAGACGGTATTTCAAAACAAGGTTCTACAGTTGCTTGTAGACAGTAGGACAGTTGCCCACAGTCGGACAAGGTGACTATTTGTGGACTGGAATTTTTCCATTAAAAGCCCACACTTTTTTATTAACAATATGGTTAATGTATAATTGTTTTAACCTGCAAATTAAACCACAAACTGTTTTCAAAATTGTAAAAATGAATCGGGGGAAAAGCTATAATGTCATGCGATACCGTAAGCATTTTATCTCGTAGGAAGAGTTCTGATGCTTTTCCTGTTGAATTTCTTGACAAGTTGAAATATAAATAAGAAGAGGGGAAAAATACAAATTCTGATTATAGTGAAACAATGAAGGCATACCAAATTCAATTAGCCTAGTCTATTGTTCACCAAACCTTTATGGTGTAATATGGTCAGCTGTGATTATCGCCCAACCTTAATACAAATCACGCTACATTTAGACGCACTCTTGTTATGCATGTTCATCCTCTTGTGCACTAGTTGAAACCTCGGCCAGTGGTCTGTTTTAAAATGATATATATCTAACACTACTTAGAGATGTTTTGGTTTTGTGTGGTAAGTAAGGACCATAAAAACCTATGTGTGTATAAGAAGTTTAGCCAAGTACGTTATTTATTTAAAGAGCTCCTGAACATAAGATAGTCTCATCTTTAGCTTGCGCAGTTCTCAATTTTTTTTTCTGTTTAACGATTTGAACCATGAGGAAATTCACCCTCTATTAATGAACTTTTTTATTCCAATTTACCAGAGGGTGAAGTCCTCCTCTAATAGTATGTTGAGTTATTGATTTGAACTGTGCAAATAGGATGAGAATACCTTAGTTTGTGAACATTGAAGGAAAAAAAATCCAGTTTAAGCAGTACTATATAGCAACTCATGGATATGAGGGTTTAGAAACCAAGTGGTTAATGTGATCAAGTCGAGTCAAAAACCAAGTTAAATACCTTGTGACTTGCTAATCGGGTTTAACAAGTTTGACAAGACTCGTTCAAACCTTATTTAAGCTAAACAAAGGAGCAGTAACTTGAGTAATCTCTTGGCTCTTGTAAACTATGTAACCGCCCTATGCAATTGGCGCATGTGGGTTTATTATTTATTTTTTATATATATTCGTGAACTGTGCAATTTGATGCATGCACAGTGGTCGTGTCTTTTACTTGCAGGAGAGTGAAGAAAGTAAAGGCCGAAACAAGAGATATGAATCGTCCAGAATATGTCCCATGATGCATTTTTTTAAGGTAATTTTCTGATAGTAATAAGGACTACTTATTTTTCAGCCAAATTTCATAAGAGGACATGTTTTGGCTATGTTTTGTTTTGCTACACTTAATTATAGATACCTTTAGCAATTTTAAATCCAGTACTGATGCTGCTGTTCCACTGGTTTAAGTGGCACCAAAGTAAAGCCAATAGGGAACCAAGTCTTGTAAAAAATGGTTGGGTTTGTGCATGGCAAAGAAAACTGAGGGGCAACACACAAAACCTATGCCCCTGTAATTGGTTTGGCAAACACACTGAAAAGTATTGGTAACTACCTTGGGTTCCTTCCCACTCTGGCAGAATGAACAAAAAGCTGGGACAATATAATAACCCTATTGAGTGAACAACAAAGCTAGTACATAAATGTACATGACCATTACACTATTAGTGTACATTCACATAAAATGCCACAGGTGATGGTAGATGAATGTACATGTACATGATCTGTACACTCGATGGATACTTGTTCATATCGTGTACAGGTCATGTAGATACATGTACATGGTACATGAACAATCTCTGGGTACAGTGCATGTTCACAGTGTGTACAGGTCATATACATACATGTAAATTACCGTACACTCTATGGGTATATGTTTACAAAGACTGCAGCCTGAGATACAAATATTTGAAGCCTTTGCCAGTACCTTTTTATTAGAGCAATTATATTGCCCAAATTTACTACAATGTTAACAATGTTGTAGGAAATTGACTGGCAAATGACATGAGACCTTTATGCAGATTATTGCCAGATGGTTTGTTTGCAAGGTAGCAGCCCGAATTGTTTGAGGACGAGACTATCATGGCCTCTAGATTGGACTTGTTTTCTGTTGTCAGCTGTTTATACACTAAAATTTTAGACTGGCATCAAACTCTTCCACACGCATCGAATACACTGCCTCGATGCGTCGTAATGCTGCAATAAAGTAAACACTCGGTTTAGGGTAGATATTATGCCCATGTTCTGTGATAATTATTGGGGAACCAGTATAACAATTTAATCTCTGCATTGCATCCAGTGCTTATTTTTGCAAGGTTATTAAGCAGAGTATAACATGTAATCCTTAACTCCTTAAATAACTGCAATCAATGTGATAGGCAGTGAACCATTCTATGCGTGATGTCATTTTGTGCTTCAGTCCAAATGGAGTATGATTCAGAAAAGCACTGGATGCAGGCAGTGATGTGTTGTATTGTATTGCCTCAATAGTTACAAAGATTTTTGGTGTTGTCAGCATCAAAATCTTGGTTGGTGCTCTGAAACTAGAAATGATATATTCTCATATCATAGGATATAGGTTGGTGACCTCTGTAACATAAACTTAAGAAAACTTCTTGGGTAACATATTTTCAGTTGTCAAAAGTAAGAATTGGGAGGCTTTATTTTGCCTACTGGTTATATTCAGATACATTGTTTATTGCCTAGTAGAACCAAGAGTTATATTTATCAAAAATGACAACTGGTTATAATATTAATATTAAAAATTGTTTTTGGTGTAATTACATTATACCCTTCAGACCTACAATGTATCTTGTCCTTAATTTTATTAATGGTTAAAGCACATGATACGAAATAGGTAGAAAATGTATAATGTAATTATGCCATTTTTTGTTTATTGATACGGACCTTATCGTAATTGGCCTTTTCCAGCCATTGATGAGGCAAAAGCAATGTGAAAGTGGTTGCCAACCCTCAACTAGTCAAAACGAACACAAGGCGGTTTTGACTAGTTGAGAATTGGCCACAGCCCTCACACTGGTTTTGCACTATCAGCAGGTGCCAATTAGTAATATGGTCAATTCACCATGAAACCTAGTTCAATAATGGGCTTCACTCACAGAGTGGGCAAGTAGTATTCATACTGCATTGCAGTGAGCCTAAAAGATGACACTTGCATAGACCTCAGGTGACTCTCGGTTCATACAAAACCCTCATCAACCAGGAGTTTAATTTTGCGTAAAAGTAACTCCTGTTTAGTTACCTGGTATTTTGATCTGCATATGCACGATCAGTTAAAGGTTGCAACAAGAGATTTCACATATCAGGTGTCCCTTAAAAAAGTACTCAAAAGTACTGATTTTTGCCCTTATACAAAGCTTTCCATCAAAAATATCCTACTGAAGATTAACTTGAGAAATTTCTTTGGTTCAAATTGTGAGATTTCTAATTTCGTATAGGAGCAAATACGAAATTCAGCCTATGTTTTCCTATTGAAATATAAGCAAATTAAAATCACCTTTTTTCCTCTCTTGTAAGACATTTCTATACAAATACAAGTAATAAATCTATTGATTGTCTAAATCTACATGAAATTACTATATGACACTGTATGGGGAGTGCCGCAAAATCTCTTGTGTTCCCTTTAAGTATGATAATGTACAGGAGTCATTAATCCATATTATGGGCATAGACTACAGTAGTATACAATCCATAAAGGAACAAGTTTGATTTTTGAAATTCTCCAGCAGACTGACCACTTCTTTTTCCCATCTTTTTTCTGAGACTTAATGGTACTAACAAAAAAATTTGTTTAAAAAGATAATTTTCATAAAGTATGTGTCTACTGGGGGGATTGGATGTGTGTATTAATTCACCAGTATGATTGCGTATTTTTTGTGAGGAAATGGGTATAAACACTAATGCAATCGTACAAAAAAGGAAATATTTTAACTAAAAAGACTCTGTACATTTTAGCTTGTAAATTAAGTAGCGATAATGTTATACCTCTCTGTCTATTTGTGATATTTTTTCTAAGAGTGTTCAAAACTTATTTTGGTGGCGTTGTATAATTTTTTTTTTGTATTTGATCTCAGTGTGTTCTAATATGAGCTTATATGTTGTTGGAAAATATTATCAATGTTCTAGAAGATGTTTGTGTATGAGCTTGACGCTCTAGTCACTTATGTTTATCCATCCTGCGTGGGTTTTGGAATGCCAAACATGCTGTTTATTTGCCGATCATAAGTTTTGGAAGCTAGTGAAATAAATCGGCATATTGGGTATCCTTTTGCCAAGGGGGCGCTGCACCTGCTTGTTGCCATAGGAACAGTCATTGACAATCCTACTCCTCCACTAAGACATATGGAGGAGGAATTGAAGCCTGTAGTTCAAGAAGTACCAACATGCATTTGCTGCTTGATGTTATCTTTCTGTTCAACAGTCTTCAATTAATTTGGGGAGTTTCCGTAACCTCACCCATTTTTTTTTTACACACTTTTGAATTCGATTCCGTGAAGGGTTTCCGAATTCATAAGTATGTCACAAAAAGTATCAGATGGGTCAAGTTACGGAAACTCCCAATAATTTGTGTCTGTCATGGCTAATGTTATTAGGAAGTGTAAAAAAATCAGCGATTCTTGGTTACTGTGATCAGTTTTAAGAAGTCAACATTGATTTTTGTCAGAGAGGGGAGGGTGATGCAACCAGTGAAAAACATTGTTTTTATTTTTATCACTAATTCAAGTAGTCTACATGTTTGTTCCCATACTAGTTGAGAATATAATTGACAAAGCATTGAGCAAAGATGGAAAAGTGTTCTGTGCATGCAATTATTCAACCAAATGTCTATTTTTGTTAAGATATTGCTGTGCAATGATAAAACGGTGTTTGCGTCACAAGTTCAGTAAGCAAACACCACATATATATTTTGTGTTCTATGCCACTATGAAGACATAAACGGTATAATTTAATGAAACCTAAGTGAACATCTTTCAGAATTTAGTATTGTTTTAAGAAACATCCTGTTGGTAAACGGATAATTATATACATCATTAGCATTCAAATAATATAAATATTGTGTGTGTGCATGCTATATAACTCAATACTTTGAATAAGCAATGATAGCTGACCATTGACCTTAAAAAATGACCTGTGACATTGACAGCGGATGTGTGCATGTAGTTTCTTGCATACATTGCTTATTTAATCACATAGATGCATGTGATCTCGGATAGACTCCTCTTAAGCTGCAATGACCCTCCCAGATGCAGTATTACGATGAAGTAATATTTTTGTGGTATGGCACATTGTATACCTATTTTATAGTACAGTGGCTCTTTTATGTAAGTGACACGTAAGTGGCTCATGCAAGACACCTTTTGATTGGTCAGTTGTAGGATTTGACCATTCTTTTAGTGGGTTCATGCTGCTTTGGCAAAAATTGGCCGATACTAGTTTTTTGAATGTTTTGCGTACCCAATGCATAAACATACACATTGCATGAAAGGCACATGTGAAAAATTAGCGTTGTCCGAAGTTAGGCCGATATGATTATTAGATGCCCCTACCATTTAATTACGGATATTCTACATCAGGGGTTCTCAACAAATAGGCGGCCCGCGGGCCAAATCTGGCCCGCCAACCATTGATTTTTGGCCCTTGACTTGCTCTAAAATATAAAGGGAACATAAGAATTTCAGGTGTATTTGGCCCTCAAGTAGGGAACTTGAAAATGTGTTCGGCATTCTGTGGCCCTTCAGCTAATATAATTGAGAACCCCTGTTCTACATAGTGGTGTCAAATCTGCCGTGATGTGTGATGTGAACATATGTCGTCATGTGCAGTGACTCTCACAAGTAGTTTTATCTGCGGAGCTTACATTTAGATCATGTAGACATGTCCAGGGAGGACTAGAAGAACCAATATCAGCAAAATGAATTTTTAATTAAATTGATTTTTAGGTAGTGCCCAGGAGGGTTAACTGACCAGTTGATTAAATTGAAGTTGGTTGATGACTCATTTAACCAAGCAAAAGGTGTTGGCTTACCACTGCAATACCATGCAGTGTGCAGTTGTTTTTATGTCACCCTTTTGGAGTGGTACGGTATTGTATAGTTATTCCAAAGTGTCTGTTACTGACATGTGACCAATATTTTAGAAAGTGTGTGTGAAATAAACGCCTAGGAAGATAACTCCGCATATGCAGATAACCAATATTATTCTCAATTTATGTAATCATGCTCACGATTATTATAGTATCTTTCAGAAAAAATGCACATATTACTATAAGGGATTACTTATATGCCGCTATATTGGAAATGGGTGTTGCTCTAGGTAAGAAAATATAGGTTCATCAGTGTCAATATGTAGCACAGCTATTTCGACAATGTATAACTATTTAACATTTTGTGTGCAATTTGGCCAGTTTTGGTGCAAAATGAATTGCACTTTCCGTTGGCATGCTATGGAATTACTGCATATAATTACATCAAGAGCCAATCAGATGTAAGCTTTGTGCCCAATAGAGAACAAACTTGACAACCAAACAGTATTTAAAGGCAGCTATACAAGGTACATTAAAAAAATAGAGCTACAGTATTCTTGGTAGCATATCAAAGTAGTATCTTATACTATTTGTTGTGATTTCTCTTTAAATATTTCGTAATATTTAAAATATTTGGAAATATTAACATATGAAATGGGGGATTAGTTTCATAGCCAAACTTTTTATAGATATCTCGGCAACCCATTGTCTTTAATTGATTATATGGGTGTTGAATTCTGCACCTATAGTATTGCAGAATATGATGTGCTAATTAGAAGGTTGAAGGAGAATTTTACTGTGGAACAATATTTAGATGCAATAAAATACACATCTCATTATTTTGTAATACTTGAAAACATTTTTTGGAGTAGTTTTGAGCAATTTCTTAGGCAGAAAAAAATCTCCTGCAACACTATTTCAGCACAATGACATTTTGTTTTCGATTATAGATATGGGTCTTACTTCAGACTCTCGGAGGCACATCACTACCCAACCAAACTTGACCCCCCACCTGGGAGAGATTTTGCCAGTCTTGCCTCAGAATTGCTCAAAATACAACTTTCAAAATTTGTTTTAAATTGAGATGTGTATTTTATTGCATCTAAATATTATTTTATAGTAAAATTCACCTATCATTGAATAGGCGACCTGTGGAGCTTTCTTAAGCTAGTGACAGGTCCGAGGAAGATAAATTATTTGTGTCTGCAACGAAAGAGGCTTACCAATTGTACTATTTATTGCCAATGTTAATGTAAAAGACGTGTGCTGAGATATGGACGGCTTTTGGTGCAGGGAGCAGTAACAGGTAGCACCCAAAGCCTCATTAGGGGTCAATAGCACACTCTGTAATGCCATACGACTACTCGGAAAAGAAATTGGGCATTCAAACAAGAGAATCGGGGCATTAGGCAAGTTCAAATTTGAAAATGATGCACTTTTATGGTGATGTACCAATTTTGTGATTTTGTATATGTTCTGCAACAAAGCATGCCTTTTACGGCAGTATTTCACTAGGCCTTAAAGGCGCAGATTCCCTTGTACTTTATTCATGAAATGTTGTCAAAACAAGTATTCTTATTTTCCAGCCAGAGTAAGTCGTAAAGATTGTGCATTTACTTGCCAAGTGTTCTATTATACTTAAAAAAAAAAAATTGCTATCCTAGCAATCGGTTCAAATGACCCCTGCAATTGATGGATCGACTTACTGATATTTTGGGCTTTGAGTTTGTGGCCCAAATAACATTTTTTTTTCATTTCAAAGAGGGTATGGTGGTCATTAGGCATTTGTGTTCTTTGTTATGTGTGGGAATGTTGTTGAGGGCATTTATATAATGGGTGCATAGTACAGCATGCTATTTGCCACTCTTGTACAGAGATATTCCAAGCATTACATGTCAAAGGTAATTTTGTACTTATTTTCACGGTTTTGTACTCCAGTTTTTGATATGTAGAAGCAATGAACTGTGTGGTAGATAATGATGGAAGGAACATGATGCAACTGAAAACTACAGTGTGTCCCAAGAAGAAAACGACTTGGCGTGATCATGGTGAAATAGCTAAACTGTTTTATTTTGTTATACTAGCAATGAAAAATCCTGTTTTTACAAGCGTGATGTTAAATACAGGAATTTTTTTTTCTGTTGCATAACTTCACAGATTTAATTAGGACGTTACCAAATTTAAAGGCATAAAATAGATATATGCACCAAAATGTAAAATTATGTCGCAGTGGTTAACCTAAGCTTTCCTTTCTGGGACATACTGTACGTAAGAGAAAATGGATTATTAAAGCAAAAGCTGCCATTTGAATGTTTGTACAGAAAATAATTTATTGTTAATTGTGGTGGCTATATCCAAAGACCTTAGAACATAGTGATTTCAAAAATTCATGTTGGAAACCTAGGCTAAGAATGGGTTTAAATTAGTGATTTATGTGTTGAAAAATAAGGGAATGATTACATTGCCAGTTCGTCATTCCATAGAGTATATTTCATCAAAGTAAAGTGTACATTCTTTTGTGTTTGACATTTCGGAATCCTCATTGAACCAACTAATTGTAACACAAGTAGGCCTATGCCTTGTTGAAAAAATAGACTGCATAGAACAATTAAAGGCACATTTTGTGATTGTTCTCGACTTACCTTGAGATGTCATTACCTTTGAAATCCTTGTATAGGAATACAAAATCTTATTCCAAGTCATTTGTAGAATACAATTTGAAACGGTCTGATTTTATCTCTGTAAGGTAGACTGGGTTGGGCCATTTAGTGACCCTGATATATTCAGCACTCTTTTACAGAATAAAGTGCAGGATCACATGCACTTCTATCTGTAAAGGCTGCTGAAATCTTCAGGGTCACCAGTGACTCTAGGGTAATCAAATGGCCCAACCTGGGTAGACCAGACCAAAATCACAATATAGCAATCTATATGACAAAAGAACTAGCAGTATGCAGTGGTTTTCATTTTAAAGGGAGTTTCCATAACCTGACTGATCTGACATTTTCTTCTGACACACTTATGAATTTGGAAACCCTTCACAGAAAAAAGTTATTCCATTAAGGTTTCCAAATTCATAAGTGTGTCAGAAAAAAAGTGCACCGTCACACCTATATCCCAAATGAGACAGAAATAGTTTGTTCCCTAGCTGACTGATATTTTGGTCATTTTGGCAAAGAAGGGGCTTATAACACTCAAATGCAACATCTGAATCAAGTGACATTTGAAGAATATCTATCTGTTCTACACAGAAAGGGATGGTTACAATCACAAGAAACTCCTTTAATGTTTGTCAGGATTTTAGAAGCAAAATTTTAGAAGCAAAATGTATGTCATTTAGTACAGAAAAGGTTTATAATAGTGAAATGTGAAAGGATATATATCTGTTCTACACAAAGGGATGGTTACAATCACAAGAAACTCCTTTAATGTTTATCAGGATTTTAGAAGCAAAATTTTAGAAGCAAAATTTCGGTCATTTGGTACAGAAGAGGTTTATAATACTGAAATGTGAAAGGATATCTATCTGTTCTACACAGAAAGGGATGGTTACAATCACAAGAAACTCCTTTAATTAATGTATCAGGATTTTAGAAGCAAAATAGTAGCTATTTATACTGTTAGTATCATGTTCATTGTTTTGTATTTTGTTGCTTTTTTTCAAAAGATCCAAAACCAAAAAAAAATGAAATTCTTCAAAGGGCAGCTATTGGTGGTAATCCATCTCTACTTCAACCTCTTGTCATGCTGCATTCATGACTATAATAATGCCTAGTGTTTCTAGAAGGCATTTTGTAGATTTTATATCATGTGCATATTTTTAACAAAGCTTGTGTGATGTACGTGTATATTTTGTGGTGCTTAGGGGGGACGGTATGTACTTGTGTGCATCTTGTCGGGGTCTTTATGTCCACACTTAGGTATAGATGGTTTTTTTTTTTTTTTTTTTTTTTCAATATAGCAATCTATATGACAAAAGAACTAGCAGTATGCAGTGGTTTTCATTTTAAAGGGAGTTTCCATAACCTGACTGATCTGACATTTTCTTCTGACACACTTATGAATTCGGAAACCCTTCACAGAAAAAAGTTATTCCATTAAGGTTTCCAAATTCATAAGTGTGTCAGAAAAAAAGTGCACCGTCACACCTATATCCCAAATGAGACAGAAATAGTTTGTTCCCTAGCTGACTGATATTTTGGTCATTTTGGCAAAGAAGGGGCTTATAACACTCAAATGCAACATCTGAATCAAGTGACATTTGAAGAATATCTATCTGTTCTACACAGAAAGGGATGGTTACAATCACAAGAAACTCCTTTAATGTTTGTCAGGATTTTAGAAGCAAAATTTTAGAAGCAAAATTTATGTCATTTAGTACAGAAAAGGTTTATAATAGTGAAATGTGAAAGGATATATATCTGTTCTACACAGAAAGGGATGGTTACAATCACAAGAAACTCCTTTAATGTTTGTCAGGATTTTAGAAGCAAAATTTATGTCATTTAGTACAGAAAAGGTTTATAATAGTGAAATGTGAAAGGATATATATCTGTTCTACACAAAGGGATGGTTACAATCACAAGAAACTCGTTTATCAGGATTTTAGAAGCAAAATTTTAGAAGCAAAATTTCGGTCATTTGGTACAGAAGAGGTTTATAATACTGAAATGTGAAAGGATATCTATCTGTTCTACACAGAAAGGGATGGTTACAATCACAAGAAACTCCTTTAATTAATGTATCAGGATTTTAGAAGCAAAATAGTAGCTATTTATACTGTTAGTATCATGTTCATTGTTTTGTATTTTGTTGCTTTTTTTCAAAAGATCCGAAACCAAAAAAAAATGAAATTCTTCAAAGGGCAGCTATTGGTGGTAATCCATCTCTACTTCAACCTCTTGTCATGCTGCATTCATGACTATAATAATGCCTAGTGTTTCTAGAAGGCATTTTGTAGATTTTATATCATGTGCATATTTTTAACAAAGCTTGTGTGATGTACGTGTATATTTTGTGGTGCTTAGGGGGGACGGTATGTACTTGTGTGCATCTTGTCGGGGTCTTTATGTCCACACTTAGGTATAGATGGTTTACGTTTGTGGTTGTGTACTACGTTATCAACTTCAAATTTGTGTCCACTCTTCAGTATCAATTATCACTTTTTAACAGCCCCTTTGAGTACATGCTAAATTAAAAGAAACAGTAAACGTGATTAATGGGCTATTAGTTGAAATGCTGTTTATTATATCCAAGAGGTCCCCCCATGTGTTTGTATCCATGGAGTAATTTAATACTATTACATATGCACAATATGAAAAATGATAGGATAGCTAGATTACTTCAATTATGGTGTCACCCAAATTACTGTATATGCAACCTAAAATAGCAAGAATATGTACTTTGTATACTGTAATCGTCAGGTGCGTACAAGGAAAATCACATTGGCTGCTTTTTGTGTTCAGTATTGCACACAGCAGCTATTTGTGTACGATGTATTCTTGCACTCACTTGACGAAATAGCTCCCCGTAAAAAGAGAGATTTGTAATTATACAGGGTCTGTGAATATATATCAAAAAAATATTTTAAAAATAGAATGCAACTTTTGAAAATTTTGTGTCCTTACGTAAATTTGGTCATATGATGTTGTTTTTCCATACGGTGGTGCATGATTTTTTTACCTTTCCACAATTATCATGATTAAATTAATGTGTATATGATTGATGGTTAATATGTAATCCGCTTCCAGCAAATGCTTTGCATAGAATTGGGGTTCTCTAGTACTATTTCGATTAGCATTTCAGAGTATGGCAAACGCTGTTCAGAGTGGGTAAACCCTTTCAAATTTTTCAGGTTTTACCCGCTCTGAACAGTGCCCTCCAATTGTGTGGCCATACATACAATTAGAGGGTGCTGTTCAGAGTGGGTAAACGCTTTTGAATTTAACAGGTTTTATCTACTCTGAACAACACCCTCCAATTGTCTGTCATACTTGAAAAAGACTAATGAGAATAAATTAGGATAAATATTATGTGACATTTCATTATTGTAATATGGTACATTGTCACTTGCCAATTGGGAAGGACCATTTCTTTATGTGTTGTATCAAACTTAAAATAACACTGCTGTATGTAAACTTGATAAAGAAATTACTTGTTTTCTAAGGGTTTTGTTTTATAGTAGATTATTTATGGTAGAAATGGGAGTAAATGACAGTTATTGGTAGAGCTCTAATAAAGGGCTCTATTTTTCAGGACAGTTACCATTGTGAGGTAGTGAGGGACAATCTGCTCCAATCAAAATTGGCATCCTCATTTTTTACCTGATCGACTCCACCCGAAAGTCCTACCCAACTCTCATATCAGCGCAAATCTATTCTTGTGAACAGCACACATTGCACATTTATGATGTAGACTACAGTTTATTCACAGAATTTTGGAGTAACCTGGCTCTACCATCACATTTGACCCCAAGCCAACTTTAGTTGACCCCTTCAGTCTAACTCCATGTTGACGCTAGACTGGAGAAACCCAATTCTGGCAATATTAACTTAAAACTCAAAATTACATAGTGCCAGTAATAAAATGGTGATTATTTTCTTAAATAGATACCCTGAATTGTAAAAAAATTGTCAGAAATGCATTTTTTTTTGCAATTTTACAAGACTCTGATTTATAAATTACCACAAATCAATTTTCTTATGCAGATCTTAAATTATTAGGAGATATTCCAAGAATGTTATTCCCTCAAAAAATGTCATTACAAATGATGCCATTACACTTAAAAAGGCCATGCTGCTAAAGTTAGCTGATGGGTTCTTGCCATTTTGTGAAGATATCTTGCTGCCAAATAATTTGACGGTATCTTTCCCTTGTACACAATGTATTATGTATTCTTAACAATATCCATGTTAATTGATATCGACACCTTAGTTATTGTTCAGATCAGCGATTTAGTGATACCACTTGTTTTTCGAAATAATGAAGCCAAATTTTCTTCGAAATAGACTAGCAGATACCAGCACACATAAATTATGTTAGTACTCTTATTGAAGAAACAGTCTTGTGCTCTTAATGTGTATTTAACAAACCTGTTTGAGAGTGAGGGAGAGAGAGTGAAAGCAGAGAACTTTCTGATAAAAGGGGAGAAATTTGCTTTTGTTGTATAAACTTATTTTCTGTACAGTAGAGTCTAGAGAATATATGAAAATATTATTATTATGATTAAAAAAGAGAAAGTTAGCTTTTCCGTAGTGATGAACTACTCTTTGTGTACAATTCAGATTACGTATACTCCTTCAGTGTATCATTGTTTAGACTTAACGATTTATGTAGTGTGCAATGGTGGATTAGCTGTAGCCGGTTATCATTATCAAACCTAGTTAACTGTAGTTGTGATGGGGTCTTTGTTTTTTATGTTTCACTAATACAATGATTTTTTTTCTTTGATTTATTTCCTAAGCTGTCATTGTAGTGGGTTGACAGTTTTTGTTGGTCGATGAGTGTGGAATCGAAACATCACAAAATAAAATGATTCTTTGAAATTGACATTTGGTGTGTATTTTTGTGAATCTTTTTAATATAGTTTCTTACCCGACACCATTTTACTTAACCCTGTCACCACCCTACCCCTTCCTACTATCCTCGCACCAGCCCCGTAAGACCTTCCCAACTACCTCCCATTGAAAATTTCTGCCATTGAATATTGACTCTAAGCACTAAGTTTCCATGACCATACATGTTTTACTGATTTCACTCTCCGATGACCTCAAATTTTTTCTCATGACCGTTCCACCAGTTTAAAGGTGCATTTTGTGATTCCAGCACCTTCTGTTTTATTCATTGTTCACTGGACATCATTGAGAAAAGCTTATTCGTAAAATTTGAGTTGATCCAGATCTTGCGGTTTTGTGTTATGAGCAATTGTTTCCCACGGTGTAGGCCACTGCTGTAATTTCTGTCAGTTTATGTACAGAAAATACAAAATTGCAAATTTATTACAGACACGACCGAATGTACACATAAGATTAGGTATACATGGATTACTAAGGCTAACGGTTCAGATGATGTAAAAATCTCTTTTAGGTAAGTCGGGGGGGGGGGGTGAGGCTGTGGATCACGAAATGCCCCTTTAATTGATGAACTCAAACCTGCTTTCTATCACCAAGTTAAAGCAATAATAGCACATTTTTTGAAGAGTACCCCCAATTTTCCAAAATTTTGAAATTTTTACACGGTTGCATTGGTAACTGGCTAGTAAACTATACTTGTGGATGGTTAGGCTCGAAGATGTCTATGTGTCGCAAACGAAGGGATTTTGTAATCAGAATAATTAATATCAAAGATCTCCAATAAAATTCAACGACTGCTGGAAATGGCTTTCCAATATGAAATGGCCAGGAAATAGCGCCATGTACGTGTTTACGCTCATCCTTTTAGTTTTATTGGTTCAGGCAAGTCAAGTTAGAGGTGATTTTCTTGAAGTGGCACTATTTCATCATGGACAGACATAACCTTAGCATTTCCACCTGGAAGTGCTAATCTGGGATCCTAATTCTAATTACAAAATCGCTTATTTTATGATAAATACACATTTTTTAGCATTCTCGTTCGCAGGTGTAGTTTCCTAGACAATTACCAACATAACTGTGCAAAAATATCAAATTTTGAAAATTGGGGCGCTCTTCAAAAATTGTGCTGTTATTGCTTTAAATTCATATGCCTTAGACTTGCAGGTAACTCGCAAGCTTCATGAAAATATGAAGAAATTATGAAAATCAGAAAATTTGTTATATTTTGCATCCCAAATCTAATCAGGTTGAAAACCTGTTACTACCTACCATCCTACCAAGTCTTATCACATGCACCTTACGAATCTAAGAAAGAATAACTTGCTCAAAGTTACAGACAGAAAAGCAATTACTAAGTCTTTTTCCAGAAAACAAGTTCTGGCAAGTCAGAAATAGTTAAAACCCAGGTGGACAAAAGATGAGAAAATTGAATTTAGGGAAAAGTCAACTTCATCATTATTAAAACAAGAGAAGAGCCCTTAATAGTTGTCTTGCCTGAGAAAGACTAAGAAGTTTCTGTTTCTTAGTGTGTCAATGTAAGTCCGATCATTTTGGTTGGTTTTGAAAGTGCATGTTCCGATTGCCTTTGGGACCCCCAACCCCGATTTACCCAGAAGTAGTATTGCTTTTGCTATCAGGAATGACTGTATTTTCTCATTGTCCTGAAATATCAGCTTCCAAATCAACAATTTCTTTCCCAAGGTACAAAAACATGCAGTTTTAATGGTTAACCTTCAAAATTAGCACATGGTTATAGCACAGGTTCTCAATAGGCAGCCTGCGGGCCAAATCCGGCCCGCCAACCATTGATTTTTGGCCCTTGACTTGCTCAAAAAATATAATTTCAGGTGTATTTTCCCTTAAGCAAGGAACTTTCAAACGTGTTCGGCATTCTCACGCCCTTCAGCTGATATAATTGAGAACCCTTGCTATAGCAGTAGTGAATAGGGCCTTTTAAGTTGCATCGCTTCTTCTATAATAAATGCAAGTTTGTTTCCCATGATACTTGGTAAGTATATGCATTTTTTTTTTTTTTTTTTTTCGTGAGATTTTAGGTATTTTGTTTATATGCACATCCCCGGAGTTTCAGCTTAAAAGCACCTTCCATTTAGCCTGGGAAAAATTATTTATTGTAAAAATTAGGGAATTTTTAAAAAATAAATAAAAACACTAAAACACTTCACGCAGTCTTGAAACTGCAAAAATTTGTGGAGGAGAGTTCAATCCTTACCATAGTCAAGTTTGGACTAAATTGATGTAGGAGTTTTGATTTTATGGTAATTTTTCTCTAAGACCATTTTATCTGATGATCCTACCTTAAGCAAGGAACTTTCAAACGTGTTCGGCATTCTCTCGCCCTTCAGCTGATATAATTGAGAACCCTTGCTATAGCAGTAGTGAATAGGGCCTTTTAAGTTGCATCGCTTCTTCTATAATAAATGCAAGTTTGTTTCCCATGATACTTGGTAAGTATATGCAAGTGCCAGGCTCACATATCAAGCAGAGAACATGACGCACATAAATTGGAACAATCACCTTTAAATTTCCCAATTTCAAGGATTTGAGCCCTCAACCACCTCTTTAGGCAGTTACCAATCAAATATATGGGTGTAAGCATGTAGGGGAATATGAAATGGAACTTTTAAATTGATGCAAATGCAAGAAGTTTTGTTGGCTTACTTTGATGCAATCTTCACAACGCTCCTAGGGAAGTTAAAATCCAGGCCAACGAGTCTTGTTCATCTACATTTGGAATACTGTTGTGTCTCGGATCCATTCACCAAGAGTAACATCAATAAGGTCCAGAAGGTTCAGAACAGGGCAGCCTGTTTTATCTGTCTTCAAGTGGCAGAGTTCAGTCTCTGATATGATTAGCATCCTTTTCATACATTCAACTTCGGAACAAAAAGCAACGTCGCTATGAACGCTTGGCTGCCACAAGCCAGTTATCTCTGTGGTAACTTTTCTGACACCTCTTTGCTTCAAACTCCATAAGTCAAAAGGATCGTTAGGCCACGCTTTCACAACTTTTCATAAAATCAAGAATGGCAGGGGGGGTAGGACACGATCTGCTCGATTTGGGCATTGGGAATTTCCAAACAGTAATTTGGGGAACTACTACGTGCATTTACTATGGCAGTCTCGGTCCCAGTGATAGTACAAAATCATCTCTTAAACCTTTGTTCAAAAGATCTTAGTAATATCATGATAATTTAAGAAAAAATTATTAATATCAAAATCCGTCCAGGTTAGTGGATTAACCTCTCTGCAAAATAGTGTAATTTCCAATAACGGTCATTTAGATTTAAATATTTGTGACCAGGCCTAGTCTTTAGTCAAGTCTCTGTGTAACCGTTCGATATGCGTAAGAGCGCCCTCCTACCGTAAGTCTTTGAAACAGACTAACACCCGGAAGTTGATGCCGTTTTGAATTCGCTGTTTCTGTTAGGTTGGCATGTCCTACCCCCCTTGAAGAATGGCAAATTTGAAAATTGGGGGCGCTCTTCAAAAATGATAATATTGCCAGGAGAGGGCGGCCAAGAAATCCCAATTTCAGACGTCGCCATTGGTTTATCACATAAAAGCGAAATCTTGACGAAAAATTCTGAATTTTTTATATGTTGTCAAGGAATATTTTCTTATTCCAAAACCGTTGGAGTTGAAGAATCAACTCCACTGGAAGGGTTATTTCTGAATTTTTTTGTATTAATAATGAACAAGGACGAGGTTGTATGTGGGTCATCGGAACACCCATGACCGACCCACATCAAAGCACCCAAATTGGTTTGTGGTTTGCACTCCGTATTGCTGTAATTTCATTTGACATTTTTGGTGAATTGCTATAATGAATGAGGCTTGGTCGGCACAGCCTGAATATTGCTTTACCTGAAGCACCATTACTAGAAGTCATATCCCTGGCAAATATTTGTCCCGCATGACATCTCACTTGGCACTGGCCAACTCTTTCTTCTACAAGACAGCAGAGGATTGGAATGACCTACCAGCCAGCATTTGTGACCAGATAGACATCTTAGTATCATCTGCCTTCGTCTACACCTCCATTGACAAGCACACTTACATACTGGAAACCGGTATTGCTAAACTTCAATCAGGAAAAGCATCAACTGACTAGCTGAAAAACTTTGGCCCAATAGCAAGGGAGTGGCTTCTTGAGCTCTACAATTGTTGCCTTATTTCCCACAAGTTCTCAAAGATCTGGAGGAAAGCACATGTTATGGCACTCCCAAAGCCTGGGAAAGATCCATCTAATCCCAAGAGCTATAGACCAATATCACTCCTCAGCCATACCTACAAGCTCTTTGAAGGTCTCCTGCTCAACCGCATTGCACCTGTGATAGACGAACACCTCTTACCAGAACAAGCAGGTTTCCGGCCAGGCAAATCTACATGAAGTCAAGTACTCAACCTAACTCAACACATCGAGGATGGTTTCGAGAACGGTTTGGTAACCGTAGTTGTTTGTTGATCTATCAGCAGCTCCATAAGATTCTGGAACTCACCAAGGACATCCACTTGACTGAGCTCATCCAAGGATTGCTTGCACACAGGATGTTCTTTGTTCAACTAGGAGCGAATTCAGAAACCGTCGCAGAATAAAGCATGTTTATTCCGCTAAGGTTTCTGAATTCATAAGTGTGTCAGAAAAAAGTGGGTCAGGTTAAGGAAACTCCCCAGAAAATTGGATCTAAGCAGTTCTTCCAGCAATAGCTGACGGCTCACAAGAACATCATCATCCCCACACTCTACCAATTGCCCTCAGTCCATATTATCATTTTCTGTATTCACGAACAGTATTAGGTGGGTGACCCGACTGACAACTTCGTCCTCCCACTTTACCTTTCAAAATTGAGATTTTGGTATCAGAGGAATATTAGTATTTTTTTCATTACCCCTGCAAAATTTAAGGCACGAGAGACGTTTTCGATTGTTATGAACAAAAACATCTCTACATGTGGTCAACCACACATGCTTATGCACACTGTCCTATGGGCCAATTTGGAACACATTTTGCTTCTACTATCCAAAGAGCTGAAAGTTTGTAATCGGGTGTTTTTAGCTATATGCTTCCACATGAGGGATAATCTATCATTTGAAAGATTGTAACCACAGCAGCCGACAACATCCCGCTGAGCTATTGTTATGAGTGTCATTGTTCAAATAAGAGTCTCTACAACAGACTTTAGTCGGCGTGTGTGGAAATTTGATATTCGGGTTTAATTATAAGGTTTTAAAACAAAAATATGTGACCGGTTAGAAGTTTTTCTGTTGAACGGTTTCGGGTGGTATAAAAGGAACCATTTTAGACAAAAAAAATTCCTACACGGTCATCGATTTTTCTTGGGAAATGCGAAGTAAATGTCTGTGTTTTGAAATGGCAGCAGTGCGTGACCTGATGTTGGTGTAATCCATGCACAGCGGGACTTTGGGAAGCCTTTGCTGGCTGCTGTGGATTGTAACATCAGGTCACCTACCTTTAAAGGTGCATTTCGTATTTGTTGTTTCCCCAATGGTCTGACAGGCCACACGCTGGAATTTCCGTCAGTATACTGAACAAAAAATATGAAATTGCAAATTTCTTACAGAACCAACCGATTTGCATTTAACCACTTACTGTGCTCAAGTGATCGAGATCTCGATAAAAACATGTGGCAGGTATTATAAAAAATGCTTGCCTTTGGTACATAAGAGGTTGTTAAGATTAGGTACACGTGGGTCACTAAGGCTAAGGGTTCAGATGATATGAAAAATCTAACTTTTTTAGGCAAGACAGCATTGTGGATCACAAAATTGCCCTTAAAGTAAAAAATACATCGCGGTCCGGGAACGCGAGTGTCGATTCTGCCATCGCGGTTGTGAATGGGGCCCAAGGTTGCATGAGGTCACCAATGGTCACCATGAGGACAACGACATGTAACCCCACCCAACCCCATCCTTTCCACCAAGATACAATCATTTATAGACCTTATGGAACTCATATGGCATGCAAAATTAATGGTTACATTTTGACCGGCCAAAGGGTCACATGAGGTCACAAAGTCACATGAGGTCACCAAGGTCACATGAAGGTCACCAACATGTCCCCACCCGCATCCTTCCTCCCCCTAGTTACAATCACCGTAGCCCTTACGGAACTCCACGGCTGCAATATATTAAGGGTTAACATAGGACCGAGTTTTGCGCAGATCGCGCAAAACGCAAAAAATACGAATTTTGAGGGTTCTGGTCTTATCACGAATTTTGTTGGTCCATCGCGCATTTTCACGATTTTGTAAAAAGAACACCTTTTTTATGTTAATTTGCCAATAAACAAACAAAAAAGATTTTAAATCATTATTAGTGCACACGTCGGCAAAAAATGATGACTCATAAAGCTTCCAATAAGTGCAAAATATAGATCCAAATGTAAAATAAATCCTAGCGTAGAACCTTGATTAGTTGAACACAGATGACCCGACCTATTTTTCCATTGTGAAGCGTCTCATGATATGGTTGCGCTTCGGTGCATTAAAAACCCAATTAATATTGATGCATGCTATCAAGCTGTTCAACTCGCGGTCTGGGTCTTTGTTCATAATTAGGTATCCTTGGGATAATTCTTCGGAATTAACACAAAATTTGGACTTGCCGCGGTAGTAAGGTATTTTCCCGGACGGAAATCGGTAGGGATGCGGAAGAGCTGAAACAACAACTTCCCACATGTGACATTCCTTCAGGGGCAAGAGTGGAAAACCGTCACGCGACACGTCATCCGGGGCCGGGATCACCAATCCAGTGCGGAAAGTAAATTCTCGGTGATGTATGCAAGGCTCAGCCGCGGCCGCGGCCGTCTCATCTGATTCAAATATTTATTCGGAATAATTAAGGAAAAGTAAACACGGTGATAATGATGGCTTCTTGATTTTTCGACGAGAAAAAAGAAGAACATAGGATGTCAAATTTTGAAGTTTGAGCATTGTTTTTGCAAAGACATTTTGCCGTGTTACTGGTTGACTAGCAGGGCACACCATAATGAAGCGCATTTTCGCGATTTTTGACTTGAAAATCGCGCATTTTCGCGCATTTCAAAATACGGGCCGCGAATTTTGCAGTTTTAAACGCGCAAAATCGGTGCCTAGGTTAACATTTTGACCACAGACACACAGACATAGACCAGAGTATCCCTTATGTGCCTTCTGCAATTCTTGCAACGACACAAAAATACACACAAATAGAAGAAACACTTAAAGTTGGCACAAATACAAGTTGTCCTGTACAGGAAACGTATACTTATTATTGTCCAACACAATTATTAGAGCCGGTAATGACATTCAAATTCATTCAGAAATCATGGTATGGATACATAATAGTCTGACATCAATTTCCTTCCATTTTGATGTTACAAAATATTGAAATAAGTGGCTTGAGGCCAAATCACAGGGGCCTTCAATCTAATCAGAAGTGAGGTAAAGTGGTGTTTTTATTTTTTTTTGGTTAAAAACTTGATTAAAATGCCATGTTTATTTTCAGTAAATAAGACTGCATATGCATTGCGCTGCCTAGGAAATTGCAACTATGCTTCTTTTAAACAGCAGCAATTTGTCCACTGGTGATTTTGCCGGGCACCTGACTAGTCATTTTCAGCAGTCAAATATTCATTTTAAAAAAATGGAAATATTTGTGTGTCAATAAATCTTTCAAAATGTCATGATTAGTTCCATAGGGGATAGTCTGTGTAAAAACGAGTGGACAAATTCAGCTGACTTTTTGTTCCCCGTCAATAAGCGTGGCATTAATTTATTGTACAAAATGGTTTCAATACTGCCTTTCATTAAGGTTGGGCTATTGCCTTGCTGCATTCTTTTAAAAAATATGAACTTAAAAATAATTACCCCCCCCCAAAAAAAATTATTTTTACTATTTTCACTTCTTCAAACCTCTGTAAATTTATTATCATCTGTCTTTAAAGCTTTTCTTCCAAAATAGAGGTTGTAACCTCTCTCTTGCTCTTTGGAAATTGAAAATCATTCAATTTAAACATATGCGCCTGCACAAATTTAGGCCTATTAGGGACAGGCACATTGTGGACCAGTTATTAAGGGTTTACAGGGAAATTCACCACAACTCGATGTGCCACTTTCTCGCATTCATTTGTGAACTCAAGCCATTGTAATCACAACCACCTCTCCAGAGTGGCTTTATTACAATATTACTTGATTTACCACATAAACAACCGCTATAGACATAATTCATCAGGCAAGGGGTCAAACGCATGCAAACGCAATGCAAAACAAAACCTCAGTTTAGACAAATGATTGCACCATATCATGTAAAAAGTGCATGCCAGTGACCCTAAGAATCACCTGGGTGATTCTGCAGGCAAATTGAGCAACACTGTAGAAGCTTAAATTGTGACTTCAAAATATAACCACACAGGGCATGGACAAAAGATGGGGAATGGAATTGCTTCAGTTGGGTTTTTGGGCTGTTGTCTGGCTTGTAATACAGAAAAGAATGCTGTGTCTAGATAGTTAGAGAACAAACATTGCTAACTTAAGCAGCCAATTAAAGACAAAAGATCAAAGAAAAAATCCAGTGGACTGTTTTACATATTTTATTGTAGAATAAGGAAACTTCAAATTAACACCTTGATTTGCAAAACTAAGAGGTGCCTGTAATATTTGCCAGATGACGTATGTGATGATTTGAGGATAAATAAACTCTTTAAAGTGCAAGGAATAATCCAGTTTATTTTAGGCTGTTTCATTAAGATTAATGTCGACATGCCATTTGACAAGTCGGCAATTGTGGACAACGGGCGAGGTGACTAGTGAGAACTAGTTGTGCAACCTAGAGTAAAAGCATACCACCGCACAAAAGTGAATAAAATGCCTCTATGAGTTTATCTCCTCTTTTGTGTACTCTAAGGAGAGCAATTACAAAATTCCATGGCATCAATAGATCAGGCAATATCTGATTGGCATGGATTCAGACAAACTCAATACACCAAATTCTCTGGCACTGGAAAAAAATGTAACTTCAAGACTGCTAATTCACTAGTGGTGTACATTGATGCCACGTTCTTTGAAATATAAATTCTACCAAGAAACTTCCAGGCTTTGAATAAGCATTTTAAACACTTATTAACACAGGGAAAAGAAAAATTGTACAATCAGGCTTTGAAAAAAAGTATTTTAAACACTTCTTAACACAGGAAAAAAGAAGTGGTACAAGAACAAAGTGCACTATATTTTCAGCCACTAAATATGTAAGAAAAAGCACAAAAATAAAGTTGTCACCAAAATGGTATTTATAATGTGATTTTAATATTATGTACAATGTGTTTAGCCTGTCTCATGTTTTTTTTAAAATAAATTATAATTAAAAATTGTGAAACATTAACAGAGTTACTTAGACAAAAAGTTTAGCAATTTTCAATTATTGTTATTGGAATTGTTTAATTAACAGCCAAAAAAGAAAAAAAAAGTTAAGGGGCAGGTTTAAAAAAAAATTAGTAACTCCACAAAAATTAGCATTTAAAAAAAAAAAAAAAAAAAAAAAAACAAATCAATTTAAAATAAGAATTACAGATAAAAATACTGAATTCATCAGTCTCTCTAAGGACTCCTGCTTTTTATTAAGGACCATGAGTGACCTTACATGACCTCTGAATCAATCTGTTCACCAATAGGAAACATTATGAACAGTCCAAGAGTGGAAGGGATTGGACATTCCATTATCCTGCAAATTTCAACCGAGTGATAACAATTTAAGAAATTCATTGAACTATTGGGACCTACAGATACCTGGACATAAATGTCCATATTTTCACAACCACAGTATAGCAGTCAGTAGCCATTACAAATATGATAATCAGGGCATTCCACTTTAAAGTTTGAACTAATTTCAATTGAAGTATATTGCCCTAAATTTTAATTGTCTTGACATTTTTTGTTCGATAACAGCCCTGACACCTGGTGCTATATATTTGTCACATCTCACTGAGAGGCCCACGTAAAGCACACAAAAAAAAAATCCAAACTTTGTGCATGCTTAGCCCAATACCTCATTCTCTCTCAAGTGCTGTTACCCGTAAAGGGCCAGTTTTGTAATTGTAAAACTACTACATCCCCTACACAAATAAATTGGAGCCTATTATTGTGGATCAAATTGAGACGCGTCGTTAAAATGCGAGCATTGACTGTATGCCACAGCGGTTACTTGACCTAGAACATTAAATACGGTAGCGCGATTGGTTAAGCAGAGGCAGTTGTACGTTTGCTGCGTGATACGCTCGCCGAAAATTTACTCACAGCGATCGCGCAGAAGGAACGCGGTTTTAGATTTGATTCCAGACATAATATATGAACATGCAGGGTGGCATTGGGGGGGGGGGGTAAAGCAATTAAACTGTGTTAAAATTAGGTTTTACCTATATAGTTAATCATGTAATTTTTCGCCCTCCTAAGTTTTACCTGGCCGCCCCACCCTGGAACATGTTTAATCAAACTTAAACTTCACTTGATGGTGCATTCATAGTCTCACACCTTTTTTTATTAATGGTTAATAATTAGATGTGCTCAAGGAAAAGTTATTTCTGTTTGATGTTATGAGCAAATATTTGAATTGCAATTTCTGGCCGTATACGAACAGAAAATACAAGATTACAATTTTTGTTCCAGAGTAGATGTATTAAGCATATATATAACTTAGACTAATGGTCCAGATGATATAAAAGTCTCTACTTTTTTGGGAAGTCTGAGGTTGACCTGTGACCATTAAATAAATTGCTGCCTTTAAACTTAACATAGATGTAGAAATCAAACAGTGCAATGGCATATGCTTACTAGTGTGGGGAGGAAGATTAAGTTTACAAAATGCACTTTCCTTTTGTAAATCTGTGTAAAAAAAGACATTAAATAAAAACACACTACCAGCTACATGTTGTCACATGACGTAGACCCTGCCTAGTCAACCAATGAAAAAAGATGGGTCATGTAGGTCTCAGACCCCATTATCTTCACATAAAGATCATTAGGTCTTTTGCCATCTGGTTGACTGAGCAATTGTAATACCGAAGTACAGTGCCACCAACCGGGCAGGGTGGGTTTTTGTCACACAACACTGGAATCCAAATGCATTCTCAGAAGAGTATAGATTCTTGCCCATGTTTGCTTTGATAAACTTTAATGCATTAGTTTTGAACCCATATGCACGATGAAAATCAGCAGCCATTTCTGAAAATCAACCTAGCTACCAAGACTACAATTGCTGCATGCTGTTTGACTGGAAGGCAAAATACAAGTGCAGGTCAAACCGCAGATGAATGCGCAGTAATCGGATATATTCCAGTGGCAAAAACCTGATACCCTTTATAAGATATACTTAACTATTGCAACATTCTAATACTCATGCACAGTCAATAAAAATATAGCACGCTCACTCACACAAAACTTCTGTGATAGCAGTGCATTACCTTACGAATCATGATCTACAAGCTGGGATATCTTACAACGTTGACAAATACAAGAGAGGTCTTCAACTCACTCATGCAGACACCTATAAACAAAAGGTGTTAGTTCCCGAGATCCTAATTCAGATCAATTTAATACCCGACCTCAAAGTACTAGTGTATTCAAAAGTGTGACCATACTTTTATGCATACATATCCAACATGCATGCGTTCTTTAGATTAGAAAGTCTCCAGAAATTGGAAAGGACTTTGCCATTTACCCGCCAAGATGGCCGCTAATCAGAAAGGTGGAAGACCTCTTATCCAATTCTTATCTGGAGACTACATTTTGGATAACATTCTCATATTTGAGGATTGAGTTTCTTACAACCTTTTGATTTCAGGTTTATGCGGGTGCAGTTGTTAAGAGACATAAGGCAACTTTCCATTCACGAAGCAAGATGAGAAAGTGAGGCATGTTCTCTATGCATCTCACCCGCAATAAAAAAACCTTTTTGAAATTAAAGGTCATAACTGTCTGTGTGAGTTAGGGTGTAGTGGTATGAATATATATGATGTTGATTGGGGAACCTGTCGGATGTCGAAACTTGTCGGATGTGAAAGTGGTCAGTTTCAAGGCTGCCTTCCTATCAAATTAGACTTTTGTTTGAGCCACCTGGGGTGGGTTTTTCTTAGGGTTGGTAACCAGTGAGCAGTAATGGAATGGCCACATCAAAAAGTGGATTTATTCATATGAATTGTAATGTGTGCTTTCAATAACGGTCACTTGTTTCAAGTGGCTTCAAACAAAGGAAAAAGAGGCCAATAGGCAGGCAGTCTCAAAAACTGAACCAAGGGGTGGGTTTTTTTTCCAATCGCTCACATGTATGATGTAAATCCTATGCGCGAGTGAGTGTGTGTGTGTATGCATGGTGTGGGTGGCTCTATCTACATTAATATATCAGTGAAAAAGCTTTACACCAACTTTATATTAATGAAAGCATAGTCTGTAATAAAAGCACAAGCGTTGCAAGTATTATCTAGGTTATCGTTTATACTTCAGCATTTACTACATTTTCCTCTATAAAAATCATTATACGGTAAATTTTGAATGGAAAATTTAATTTGTTTCGTGATTCTATTCCTCACAGCTTTGCCTCTTAAGCAAGTATTTTACAAATTCTAATACACCCAAAGAGTAGGGATGCACCATTAACCATCAACAAATGGGCAGGAGTTAAAAACACAAGAAAAAACAAACAGAAATCTAAGCACCCGAGCGACAAAAAAAATATCACCCCACTGATGAGTGAAAACACTTTGCCCATCTACCCTTTAAAACAAAAAGTATATTAAAACTGGAAACAAACTTGGCCACAAGAACAATATTCCAGTCCCCTCCAAACTCCCATGCCCAATCTTGAAATCTAATGGTTTGCAGTCCCTTACATTTTTCAAGTACATGCCATGATGAACAGAAGATCTTAGAAGTCCTAGTTCTCCAATTTTTCACGCTTGATGAGGACTTCTGATGTTTTTGCACTACAATCTGATGTTAAATTACAGTTAAAAAAAAGTCCTACCTCATCTGTAATAAGCCGGTTACTATTCAATGTTATAGTTATGTTCTAAAGCTACTCCTTAAAGGAGATTTGCCAGACCCCAAATGCACCTCGTTTGTGTCCATTTCAATCCTGGGAACTTGTACCAAAGTTCATTGTTTACAAAAAATTCTGTTCGTTCGCGTCACCGAAACTACAATACAAAGTACCCTTTCAGTAAAGTAAATCTTAACAGAAGGGTGTAGAGACTATCAAGGAACAAAAAAAACACTGAGGCAACTGATGTTCTAAACTAAATTTACGACCAAGGTAGTAATTTACGATCGAATGTACCATACTCGTCACCGCCAGACGATTACAAAAAATAGTTGCAATGTCACAGATAAGGGAAAGTTTTCTTGTATTAATATTACGCGCTTAACCGTATGTTTTAGCGAGTGAGGATGGTAACGTACAAGTTCCCGGCTGGAAATGGACACAAACGAGTGCATTATGGGGATCGTGCAAATCGTCTATTGAACTGTGCCACTAGAGATCAAGAATACAGAGACATTTTACGATTATCAAGTTCAGAAGCTTGTTCCATGCCTTCTTGACAACGATAACCCTGGCAAGCTAATAGCATACAAGCCGCTTTAATACTTTCTGCCATATGCACAACAACGTTCTTGTTGGTAACAGAGACGATGTAGTTGGAATTGGGCGACGCAACGTCATGATGATCAGGTCGTGGACATGGAGTAGGCGGGAGTTGTCCTTTGGTTGGTGTTTATCTTCAGGCCAGCTGAGGTATCTCTTAAAATGAACATGAGTGGTAGAAGGAAACAAGAGTACATTTGGAGTAATAGGTTCTCTGAACAGATTTTGTGTATACAAAGGTATGATGTAAGAAACAAGTGTACCATGTACCGATTATTATATACTTCATAAAAATTAAGATGTTTATTGCGTTTTTTGGCCGAGGAGGGAAAGGGGGGGTGGGGGGGGGGTGGGATTTGACTTTTGATTGATTTTGATGAATGAAAACCATCATGTGATTAAAAAAGTTCAACTAGGCATACAGGTACTCAGCGCATTAAAGGTGAATGTTCCAATCAACTTTAAAAAAAAAAAAAAAAAAAAAAAAAAAAAAAAAAAAAATTCTCAGATTTTACCAAGATATAAGAGACCTTCGTAGGTTTTGCCTTTCTGTCGTAGGTGGGTTTGCTGGGAACCTTTGGATGTGAAGTTTGGTGATGTCATATACCCATATCTTGCCTTGGTCATCACCACTTCTAACATATCACCACTTTGGGAATAAATACAATTTATAAACATCCACAAAATGAAATTTACATGGCTAATTTTGCACAACATTTCATCCTGTTTAGCTGAAGAAGATCACCGGGACCCCAGGAATTTACCGGAAGTAGTCATAATTTTGATCGTTGTAGAGAAGGTGGTTTAAAATTTTGGGGTGTCGTGAAGAAAGCTACTATTTTTCTCATTTACCCTGTGAACGATTAGTGGCTCCAAGGATTGTTTGTGTTTTGTTATTATGAGCGAAATATGCCCCAATTTGTTCGGACCAATATTTCATTTTACAGAGTACTCTATGGGATTACAAAATCACGTTTTCAGCTGTCATTTCAAAATGGGGTTGAAATATCGGTGCGAAACTTTAAAGATGGGGTTTGGGGTGAAGTCCATTCTATCAAGATGAAAAATTTATTACACTTAAATTGGGTCATCTCCTTAAAGTAAACAACTCCTTTCCATGCTCCCAATATTCAGAATATACACTGTCGAGTTTACCCATTCAGTGTGTGCACTCTGGGGTGACTTTGAGTTCTTTTCGACTGGGGTTACCTTACGGCCTCCCAATGTCCCCACAGATGTATTGAACCATACACGCCACTTTTACTGGCTTGTAGACACAAACAGATTAATCAAGAAATAACAACCCCACTTGGTATTATAAATGAACAAAGGATGGTAAGACTAGGTTTGGTATGTAATTTGAAGGCTGAGACAGAAGTAATGAGGTTTCACATATCAGGTGTTCCTAAAACAATGTGAAAATTCTGATTTTGGCACAATGTAAAGCCTTTCCATCCAAATATCCCGATCTAAAGGATTAAGCTGAGAAAGAAATGTTTCTTTGATACAAAAAAAATTGTGCATTTCATTTGTATAGGAGCCAAATCCGAAATCAGGCCTATGTTTTATATTGAACATAAGAAAGTCAAAATCACATTTTTTTCTATCTTAGACCATTTCTGTAGCCAATAACAAGGTAAGGAATCTATTGAGTGTCTAACCTATGAAATCCTATTATGACACAATATCTGGGTTTGCCTCAAAATCTCTTGTTGCACCTTCAGATTGGCTTGTCGTCCAGGAACTCTGCAGAGTGCTCAATTTTGAGTCAAATGCATGTTTAATAATATGTGAATATGGAGTAACACAGGTTTACCTTCAAGATAGACGGAGTATGTTTTAATTACTGGCAGAGAGGTTTATATGCGGTATTTTTCTAACATCCCAGAAATGTGAAATGATTAAATAGAGATCAGCTGTCATGTTACTGATTTCCTATAATCAATGAATGTAAACAAGAATGCAGCCTTGGGTTAAGCCGTACAAAAAAACAATGATTTTAACACAAGATCCCAATATAGAAGAAAATTCACACAGAGATTAATGTACAACCAGACTTGGCACAAAATTCTGTGTAGAGCAGAAACTGAAAATAAACATGAACAAAATTACAAGGATGAAAATTTTCACCTTATTGGTAAAAGGTATAATTTTCAAGCAACATTACCCATGCTATACCTTTAACAATCTATTTAACAGGAATCTACCCCAATTGTGTTGAAATCCCATGTCTGGTATACTTTATTGCAAGGTTAAGAGCCTTTAAGGGTAGGTTAACCCTAAGGCTGTTGTTTTACTCGAATTGATTTTTGCACCATTTTTAAAACATCAAACTGTGTTCTACGTTACCAACAAAGGTTATCCAATGCAGACAATCCTGAGTCGTATTTTTGCCGATTTACAGCAGCCATTGACCTTTAAATTCACAAAAACCACATTGTCTTAAACGGCGGAATTTAAGCACATTACACGCTGTCAGGCGCAAGGTGCAGCGTCGCGTCGCGTGGTGAATTTTACTGCGTAATGAAGCGTGCGCGTTGTTTTAAGTTACGTTTGCGTGAACGCCTCTTGAAGAACGAAAACGTAATATTTGAAAATGTAAACAAAGCGCTATTAGACCAGACGCAATTTTAAATTTTTCGATTTCTGGAGTTAGAGAGAAAAGAGTTTGATTCAGTAGTGCATAAAGATGTATTTCATCACTTGCACAAAAACATACTCAATTTTGAAGTTCAAAGATAAAGTTATTTATTTGAGAAGAGACAGCTTGAAATGGAGTGAAAAAGTCACATTTTTACTAATAAAAAAAAGGGATTTCTCAATGTTCAATTCGCACATTTGGTTAATTTTCAGGGACAAGATAACTCAAAAGTACCGACCGTAAGTAAAAGTAAGGTTTAACTTTCCTACGATACAATCGGTCTTCTAGGACGGTTTCTCAATTTTTCATTTTCGATTTCTAACTAACTTAAGATATTCTCCAAAGATATACTCAAATTTTGGAAACAGAAAGGTAAAAATACGCTTTTTAACATTTTTGCCTTATATTTCGAAAAGTAAGCTCTATTTTTCAAAAAGGAAAAATCCGTCCCTGACAAATTTGTCTTGTTTCTAGAAAATACATAAGAAATCATGAAAAAAATAAAATGTTTTTGTTATGCTGTATGAAAATTTGGGGGCAATATCATGATTTTTAGTATTTTTCTCAAAATACGGAAAGTGGTACAATCTGATGCCATCATCGGGTACATCGTCCAATTTTCTTTCTAGAAATGTATTACTTTTACAGAACAATAATCAATATTTGCGAAGTTACAAAACAAAAGAGTACCCGGGAAGCTCAAGGTTGACTATGCCATTAAAAGAACTATTTGTATATTGTTTATTATTTTATCATATTACGGTTAGCCTCTTAACTTGACTTCCATTATTACCGACACTGAATTGCAAGGTTAAAGCGCTTAAAAGAAACAATTTCTTATATGTTATATTTTATCTCATTTAGCCTCGATCTTGATTTCATTATTACTGACAATGATCTGATTCTTAGAATTCACATAATAACGGAACTTACCATCTGACTATCTGATGTGAGGGCTAACCCATCTATCATGTCTCCTCTGCCTCGTATCACTCTCATCCTCCCCCTTGATGGCCTCTGCTAACCTGGCCTCTTACTGGGACAAACAAAAAATTCTATGTTGTGTCTCCTGTGAAAATACAAATGTATTACAACACATAACAGGGTTTGATAAGTGGCAAATGGGTAATTAGAGGAACTAGGTGTCAAACCAAATTTTCCAATGATATTAAGAGGGATGACCCCAATTTAAGTCTATAAATATTTAATCTTGATAGTTGGCCTTCATCGGAGCCCAAAACCCCATTTTTGAAGTTTCGCCAGATATTTCACCAGTTTTGAAGCAAGAGCTAAAAATGTGGATTGTGTAATCCCCATAGCAGTACCATATAAAATTAATATTGGCTTGACCAAAATGCGCATATTATTCACTCATAACATCCAAACAACCTCCTGTAGTCCTAAGATTTCCAAAGGGTAAATGAGGGAAAATATTAACTTCTTTGATCCAACATTTTTGACCACTTCCGGTAAATCTGGGGTCCCGGAAGGACAAAGCTATTAGCAATCGGACCCATGCACCTTAATAATTCACTGAAGTAGCAAGGTAGGAATTCTTGTTTACTTTGATAACCTGTCAATATCTAAACAAGCAAAACTAAGAATTACATGGTGCATAATATACGTCCCTGTTGTATGTCGCCATCAGTAGAGAAGGTCAGAAGGTGTTAAGGGAGGCCCAAGGCTCTATCCTATTGAATCCATCAATGTCGATACAGTGACCGTTACATCCAGCATTATCATTTGGGTTAAAGTGACCCCAAATTTGACCCTAGATGTCCTTTGACCTCAGAGGTAAGGAGGTCAAATGTGCAAATCTAGCCAAGGCTCATTGTATTCAAGTCATATTGAAATCCATCAAAGTATGTGGGGCACAGTGACCAATTACAATCCAAGGTTATCATTTGGGGTAAAGTGACTCAAATACCCCTAGATGCACTTGACCTCACATGGTGGAGGTCCAACTTGCAACTCTCTAGCCACTCTACGGTTAATATTTTTTTTTTTAACTTTTTAAAATACATTTTACCACACACATACCAGATGGGGCCTCTTTTACGGTTTCCCATCCCAACCTTGTTCATTGGGAAATAAACCAAGCCACTTGCAATTAAATAGGGTTTGCTTACTCAGTCCCAGAAATTTGCTACAGAATTCTGAACTCCCAACTATCTGATGATTGGATCACTCAAGGATCTATGAGTACTGCCAGTGTACTGTAGAGAAGCCAGCATCATGAAAAAAGTGTGACGACTGGGCTGACAATTAATTGTTAAAGAACTATTAGGCAATGTCATTAGATGCCACGGTGACTGCTTGGACGGAGTTGTAGTGCAGGGTTAAACATGGCGAACTGTTATTTACGCGAGGCTAAAAATATGTTCCCGCCCGAATGTTATCGACACTAACATGCGAGATGCCACTACAACACCCCACGTCTCCCCAAAACCCAGCAACCCCCCATCTCATCCCCAACCACCTGGGCAAAACCCCCCACCCCTCCCCACACCCACCTTCAACACCCTGCAACATACACCCCCCTCCCCAACAACCCGCAACTCCCCCATCACCCCACAAACTCCCAACAAATCCCCTCCCCAACACTCTGCATACACCCAACCCAACCTCCACCCCAACACACCCCCTCCCCAACACCCCGCCAATACCTAACCATTCCCTCCCCCTCCCCAAAAACCCCACCCCCTCCCTATGCATAGTAGTCGCAGGTAGCAAAGGATTTGCCTATCGAAGAGATACAGCAATTTACGAATATTAATTAGCTCATTTGCATACCTAAGCTGCTGGCCCCATATATCACAAACTTTCAAATATCAAATTTAAGATATGCCCCATGATACGCTTCATGCAGTGGAGAAGGAATTTGAGTATCCCATGTCAACAGTGTCCAAAAAATAGAGCCAATTATGCTGTTTTTGGAATAAGAATTAGCTCATTTGCATCTCAATTTGCCGACAATACGCCTAAATCTTAATCAGGTCGAAAAACTCTTCAAGCCCCCCGCTTCCTTCTCCAAGTTACATAATTATTGCACTAACGGAACTCAGAAAACTTGGTTTAAACAGTCCTTTGCAGGGAACATTTTCATAAATTATGCAAATTAGTACTTAATTAGCATAGTTTATGCCCAAATTATCGAATCGGTCAGAAGTCAACCACCCGCTTCTTTCCACCAAGTTACATCATTGTCGCCGTTATGGAACTCCAGATAAATCTTATACAATTGGGTTAACATTTTTTTATCAGGATCGGACGACGAAAAAAAAACGGACGCTGCTCATTTTAATAGTCCCCGTTCCGAACCGCATTTGGCGGGACAAGTTAAGGTCCTCATAAGGACCTGGTCATTCCAAGACAATGATGGATCGACAGCAATCAAATCCTTTTGTGCACATTTTACTAAAATATACAATCTTGATGCAACTGGGGTCGATGACCATGTCTATAGACGGCACAAGCGGGGATATGTATCCAACCAACCACATAGAACAGATAACTTTTTCCCGACGCAATAAATTGATTACTTACACCTTGGGGTCAAACCAAAACATTTTAAAGCAATATTAGCACATTGCTTTTGAAGGCGCCCCCACTTTTTCACACACATTGGAGATTTTTACACGATTGCATTGGTAATTACTGGCGTGTAAACGAATAACCTGTGAATGGTTAAGCTCGAAATGTCTATGTGTCACAAACAATGATTGCTGTACTCAGAAATACTAAATTATCGAGGGATCCCCGTAATAATACAACGGCTGCTGGAAAAACGTCCTTCCATGTGAAATATCCGGGAAATAGCACCATGTACGTGTCTAGCTCATCCTTCGTTGTTTAACATAGTTCAGGCAAGCCAAGTTAGAGGTTATTTTTTCTCGAGGTGAACTATTTCATCATCATGGACGACTAACGTAGCATTTCCAGCTCTATACATACAATATACAAACGGCATTTGATATAGCGCCTCTCAAACAATGTCAAACGCTTTACAAAATAGAGAGTAATCACTAGTTAGCCTAAAACGTGGTTCATCTTTTACAATACCAATTGTATTACTATGAGATAGGTCGTAACATCAAAATAAAATAAAGAAAACAGCTGCATAATTAATATCATTGAGGCAATAACAAAAACACATTTATTAAGCTCACAATCAACTCTTAGAAAATAATTGAAATTTTAGAGCTGTCTTAAAAAACGTAACAATGGCCTTGGAGTGGCGAACCGAGAAGGCAAAGAGTTTCCATAGGCTAGGGCCGCATTGATTGCTGAAGCCCTGTCACGGGCCTGTCACCCACTGACCTATTTGTGCGGGAAACAGTGAGGAGCGTCTTTGTCATCTTGCAGAACGCAATCCTGGCCTGCCAGGAATATACAAAGAGAGGTATCGGACAATAAGATGGCAATTGTCCGGAAATGCCCTTGAAGTAAGAAGCATAAGCTTCAAGACAACGCGCTCACTAATTGGTAGCCAATGGAGCCTTTAAGGAGTGGTTTGGCTGGTGTCCTTCTAATCAGGTCTGAACACCAGCCTGGCTGCTCTATTCTGGCCGTTAAGCTCAATCTGGGATCCCAATTCTAATTACACAAATCGCTTATTTTGTGATAAAGAACGCATTTTTTCTTTTAGCATTCTGTTTGCAGTATAGTTTCCTAGACAATTATCAACTAACTGTGCAAATATCAATTTTTGAAAATTGGGGGCGCTCTTTTCAAAATGTGCTAAGATTGCTTTAAACTTCTGTACAGTGTTAATTTTAAACACTTCATCTTTTTTTACCTTCTTTCTTTTTGTCATTTTGAGGTCCGATTCCCACCATAGCAATCCATTCGGGCTTCACTTGGCCCGTCTAACACAAAGTCACCACTAGGGGGCTCACTACAATTCCTAGCCTAGCAGCCTGCCTGGTGCTTGAAAACGCATCAGCTTTCTGGAAAACACAATATTGAAGATTGAAGGTGGTTTTAAAACCTCAAATACAATAATACTTATTAGTGGAAGTCAAAACATAAAACCATACTTAATAGAGAACTTTTCACATGACCTACAACTACAGAACTTGTGTGCAAAATAAGCTGACATGGTCCTTTGAAGACATATACATTAAAGCCCAAAGGTCCAGCATTACTGCTGACTTTTCAAATACAATGTCACTAAGCGTTTGCGTAAGAATTTCTTTCTTTCTTGGCTAAGGCACACACGCATGTTTCTTGTTTTGCGTGAAGTTTCGTCTAACTGGTAACACACACTGGGGGTAAACGCCGTTTTGGCAGGGAAACCAAAACGTACATC
The DNA here is from genome assembly GCA_023653785.1 of Ophioderma brevispina. Lineage (NCBI taxonomy): Eukaryota > Metazoa > Echinodermata > Ophiuroidea > Amphilepidida > Ophiodermatidae > Ophioderma > Ophioderma brevispina. Next base: position 5,268 of record JAMKCH010013793.1, on the reverse strand, counting down.
AGTAACTGGCCAGACTATTACTCTAACGATAAGTGACATTTAACTTTACATATGTTCTTCTGATGTTTTTACTTTTGATTTAAGTCTTAACAAAAATATAAAACAGTGTATATGCAAAATTCAAAAAGGAAGTAGGGATTCGTGTACAACTCTTAATTGTGACATTCACACACCCCAAGAACTCGGTCATCACCAGAATAACCAGATAAGGAATTGAGCATCACTCATCACAAACTTACTTGCATTTACACTTGAGATCACTACTTGGCGTGTCCAAATCCCACAGTAATATTTCTTCTGATCCACAAAATAGCAACAACAACAAAACAGTTGATTCACTTCAGAACTGATTAGCAAAGTAGCAGTTTCTAAACAAGAGTGGAAAGTAAGACATTGCTGCTCCAATCTTCTATCAAAATATTATTTTATACTTTAACAGTTTTATATAAGGAAGCTCCTCCTATGAAAAAAATTACATCCCCAGGAAGCAAATAATTACTACAAGGGGGGGGTAGCAAATTTCTCAACCGTTTAATCCTGTTTTACTTCTTATTACAGTCCGTGATATGCCAAAATTTCCTTGAAGGAGCTTCAAGATTACGTTTAGCATGGAAGAGCAAGCAAGTTAAAATAGATATTCTCCATTAAAATTACAGCAAGCGCAATAAAACCACAAAGTTTGCAACTATAATTTTTTGGAAAAAGGCATAATTGTTGAAAGAAACAATTTCAGCTTGAAAATACAGAAACAACGCTTTGCAGTTATACAAATCTAATTATCTAATACTCTGTTAAAACACTCTAACTTTAGGTTCATGTTATTTTAAAAAACCTAAACAAAATCCACCCCAGCATGAAATCGTAAATTGTCAAATCTTTATTGCTTTCATTTTATAGTCGCCGTCACAATTCCTTTTCTGAAAAGGCGTTTACAACTTACGCGTGTGAGAGTTTGCTGGCTTGTAACGCGGCTCAACATGCATTTCCGGTACGCGTTGTCATGTTCTGTCTGGCGGGACTGCTGGCATATCTGACGGCAGAGAAAAGGAATTACTGCATAAGTATAATTTCGTCATCTAATTCTCTTTACCAGCTTACAGAAGAGCCATGTGAACCTCTTTGGGATGGACTTGGAGTGAGTTGATAGGTCTTGCCCTCCTGGTCTCCCTTGATCTCTCATAACACATAGAAAGCTTCTCTGTGTGTAATAATTTGATGCTACCCAGTAACCGAGCTGCAGCCAAGGATGGTTCACCTTCTGGTCTGTTCACCGTTGTCTATTTCAAGTTGTCCCGCCACGCAGTAGAACCTGTGAAGTTGGCGAAGAGGAAGACATACGAGTATCTCAATGATACTACATACTATTGCAAAAGTTAAACCGCTCACTTGAGCAATTTCTACCACAAAAGTATCTGGTGGTAGGACTGTTTAATTCAACTATGGCAATGTGAAAGAAACCCCTGTGATTGACTTACAAACAAAAACAGCCATACACTAGATGCCAACCCTTGGATCACCAACAGCCTACATTCTTAGGAACTACCTCTTATATGGCTTAAAACTGTGTTAGTGGTTTGGCTCATTCTTATCTGCTGTTTCACCTTTACTTATGATACTCATTCAAAAACCTAAGTAACCTAATACCCAATCATCAATATCTTTGCTAAATTGGCTGTTTCAACTTGGGAAAAGCTTCCTGGTCTAGAGAACAGTCCAATTAGGTACTGCCAAATCTTGGAATTATCTTTCTGTTGATATTTGTTTCTATTTTAATCATGTGACCTTAAGCATGTTTTAAAAACCTCTCTGCTCAACACCGCACAGTCATTCTGCACTGCCGACTTCAAATGGATCCATAAATACCAGCACAATTAAATTTTCTCTGGTACTTCACTTTTGTTTTTATTGCAGCTACTTTCATTAATTTTTTCAGAGATGTAACAGAGGAGTAGTCAAACAAGTTCCTGTAAAAATCCAAAATTGAACTGGTCGCAAGGGCCCAAAATTTTAGCGTAGCCTCCAGTGAAGCTCCATGAAAACTATTTCCTTATCAGATTTCAGGGTACCAGACACCTTCTCTAAAATAAATTGGTACCTAAAACTTGGTTTTTTGATGCAGTTTCATCTTTATCATTAACATTTTATCTCCAAATTAGTAAAAAACACATTATGTTTTATAATCATATAATGAGGCCTGATTCCTTTCCAATGTTGACGAAACATATGCATATTTCCCTTTTCCTTTTGAGAAGTGGGGAATCCCCAAAATACCTATAACACCCCCATAAGCAAAATGGGTCCAACCAGTGCCCCAGGTCACCCCCAGTTGACCTTTGCTCTTCGCTTATTCCGTTTTGCCCTGAGCCCAGCACGACGAAGAACATACATGTTGTGGGGTGGGCCTGAAAGAGGGAAGTCAACATTGGAAAGGTTATCAGACCTCAGTTATATGATTTAGAAAACATTAATGTGTTTTGACTAAATCATTTCACTGAGCTGATTTCCTTACACCAATGTTGACCGAAACATAGCATTATTTATGAAACCTCCCGTTTTTTGAATGATATTTTTCAAGCAACACCAGAACTAGCACTTAGCGTCGAGAGGAGGAACACAATGTTCGAAGAGGGGGTCGATAGGGATGCAGCCAAAGGGAACTAAAAAAACGCCAGAGCACAAATACACACGGATCTAGATTCCTAAAAGTCAGGCAGCCAATAAATCACCTAGACAGTGGAGTACACCAAGGTGAGTAGTAATAGGACCTTAGACTTTATAATGGGTTTTTAAAAGACCTGGCCAAAGGTTTTTGGAGGAGAGCCAGCGCCGAGAATCCCGCAGAGACGAGAAGAAAAACCAAGGGCCTAAGGAAGAGGGAGAGGAAGGAGAGGAAAGAGTCTGAGGAGACTGGAGTCGACATGGGACTGGACACAGGGCCAGAAGCACCCAGCGGCAAAGGCGGAGAGAAAGGCTTCACAGTCTTGCAAACACTGAGGATCCGAGGGTGAGCCAGAGCAGCCGCAAGGGCGGACCCGTTGTAAAAGACGCGGTGGCAAAGAAGCCTACCCAAAAACAGGAGGAGCGGGCCCCCTAGAGAGGGGGTTCCGATTAGAATACCACAGGATGAACCCAACGGGAGAGGCCCGGTGGAAGACAAAGGTTAAGAGACTGAAGGAAGGTAAGGCCCCAGCCCGATGAAGGGCTGAGAGATAAGTTCGACCTTGACCCGGGAGAAAAAGCTACAAGGAGAAGGAAAAAAATCTCCGAGCTAATTCAGCCGGAAGGGGACCCGAAAGAGTAATAAAGGCGAAGCAAGAGCGACGCCGCACCAAGGATAATGGGGGGGCCCTGGCCAAAAGGGACTCGCCGACGATTATTTAAATATAATTATTTAAAAACTCAGATCCCAAGAGAGAGCTAGCTTAGGGTCTAGGAACGGACGCATTACAGGAGTCAAAGGAACGAGCCAACATTCACGAAGGACGAACCAAAAACCAAACAACATGACTGTGGGCGGGTGAGCTAGTCGACCGAAAAATCCAGAAAAAGGACGATCGGAGGAAGCTAACAAGCCTCAAGTAAGCGAAAAGTCCATATCAGGCTGTCACAGCCAGTGAGAGGGAGGGACGATTAGCCTCGACTCGGAGGGTAGACAGAACAAACGAGGAAAAAAAGAGGGCAGGACCTCCGCAAACACAGGGAAGCACCACGGCGTAGAAAGCCGGGCAACCGAAGAGCAATCAAGGCTAGATTAATGATAAACTAGCACTCCCCCAGGTCGGACTAGAGTCAATCCCAGCCCGAAAGGTAGAAAAGTGGGGCGGGCGAACCACCGAGAGGGGAAGTCTGACAGAGGGGAAAACCAGAGGTTAGATCCGCAGAAACAAGAGTCGAGCCCCGAGAGGCGACCAGAGCCGAGAGCCTGCTACTTCGGGAAGGGCCGAGCAGAAGAAGCCTAAAAACAGTGGCGACGCAAGCAGAGCAGGTGACAAAGTCGTAGAGGAACGAATGATCCTAGTTATAGGAACCTTTCTGGAGACGAACGGACAAAATCGGTATTATCGAGGGGGCAAACAAGAAGCCGCGCAGCCGGAACTCCGGCTACGGGCAGAAGAATGCCACCAAGAAAGGTACGCAGGCAGACAGTGGCTGCGACACGATTATCTCTGAGGAGAAGAAAGTGAAGAGAGCCACCAGAGGTACTACCCAATCCGAGAGCGAGATACCGACTGGGATCACCAAAACCCAGAAGAGGGAGAGTATGGTAACCAAATCGGCAACCAAACTCGAGAAGCAGACATGGAAGAAAGAAATGCGCTCACAACACGGGTTTACACCCCAGCGGACATTCCCACGCCGGAGGACGAGGAGCTCCAAACCCGAATATCAGTTCAAGTCACAGACTTTGACCGACCAGAAGATAGGGGATAAAAATCCACAGTCGGAAGTGGAAGACCACCTGTCAAGGGCATCCCAGATCATAAAGAAAGGAGCCAGAACACGACCGAACGGCCCCAACGAATCGGGAGCACACCCGGGCCTAAAGCCAGGAATAGCGCCTCTAGGCCCGGACGAGCCCAACCGCTAGGCCCGGACAAGGCCCAACGCTAAACCCGTACAACGAGCCCCAACGAGGGACGCAGTAGAGCTAACCCAAAGCACAAGTACAAGTCCCAAGAGGGAGAGACAGCAGACCAGGCTAGCCAGCCAGGGAGCTAAGGAAGGTGCGAGAACTGTCAAAGGCAGCCCCTATCTCCCCAACAAACGGGAGAAGGGACCAACGATCAAGACACCAACCCAACAGTGGGCAGTTGTCCAGGGCAAAGTCAAAAGACTCAAGGGCTAGCCCCAAGGGATGAGAAGTCAGCCTGGGTGCACAGGTAAGGTTAGGCAAACAGAGCCAAAACACCCGCGCGCCCGGGACAAACGGAGCCCAGAAGGGGCAAGGGCCATCACCTGGGAGTGGGAAGCCACGCCCAAAGAGGGAACCCGAGCACCAGCGTCAAGACTGATGACCAAGGCCGAGAACCGGCAGCAGCAAGCTAGGCAAAGAGGAAAAAAAGAAGGAAGGGGGGTAGAAACAGACGCCCGGGCATGCGACGCCTCAAGCACGAGAGGGAGGACGGACGGGAAATGGGAAAAAAAAAACATGCCAAAGACGTCGATATTTGTTGTTCAGGTTCCGTAAGGGGGTAAGCAAGGGGGAAGGACCATAAAGCCCCACCACAGGCAATAGGCCGCCCCCCAGGAAAGCCCTGGAGCGGGCCA